>JAPWLS010002406.1:0-117321 GCA_028551675.1 Tineola bisselliella
TTGCCTAAATTTTGTTGATTTAATTAAAATTCCTTTGTAGGTAGTGGGAGTAGCAAATGTAGGTATGCGTGGAGTAGGTAACAGTGCACCATCTCAGTTATATTATGAAGTATCCAGACCAGCAACCCCTGTGGTAACACCAGCTCAACATGTTACACCATTACCGGCAAGAGTATTGACTCCATACACCCACGTACCACAACCTAATACACAAGGTAATTTAGTTACTTTTAAAAGTATATATTAATATTGTTCACAGAATTGAAATTGATTCTAATTGTTTACAGTAAATGTTGCAAATACAGTTCAAGTTTTGCCTGAAGGTCGTTTGCCAACGGCTTCAGTGCTGGCCACATCAATATTACCCAGACCTTCAATACTGAGAAAACGAGACATTGAGGGGTAAGTAGTTGTTGCTACATACTATGTTATTCCCCAAAAATGTTCTAAACATCCTTTTAAACTGGTTATACACTAAACTGGATCTAGACTTTAATCCAATAATTTCTTTACAACAGGTCACCAACAAAAGTAACAAGTGTCACACCAGTGAATCCACCAATATTTGAAATGCGACATGAAGATTCAGAATTAGGAAATGCTACAAATTTACATAGACGTAAGTTCATACTTAAAGCTTCATCTGCAATTCCACATCTTGGCTATACTATTATGATATACTTCACAGCGACATCGCCTGCTGGCTCAGGTGGAGGTTCAGGAGGTGGATCTACAACAGAGTCTGCAGCTTCATCACCTGGTCCTGATGATGAACCGCCTTCACCTCCTCGAGCACCTTCACCACAAGACATTTCACCAAGAAAGAAACCGAGGAAACAAATGTATTTTATTTTTAATTAGATGTACTTTTAGGTTTATAACTGTTTTTTTAGTTTTGGTACTAACATATAATATATTTTGATAGGCTAAGCAGTAGTGTTCGACATTGCGAGTTCTCTTCAGTAGAAAGACAAAGAACGCCTCCACCTGCGCCCATACTGCCGCTTAAACGTGAGTAAATTATATCCACGCAACTTAAATATTTTTATTTTGATGTGTTATAAAAAATGTTAAATGCCAGGTCCTCTTCTGAGTTCATCATTCGTATGTGGCTGGCGTGCGACGGCTCTTCATTTCACTCGCCCGGCAGATGTTCGTCGTAGAGAACCACGTGCTGCTGAATTGCCCGCCATTGCTGCCCAACCAAATGTGCTGACAGCTGCTCAGGGGTGGAAGGTTCATCATCTTACGGCACAAATGGACGAGTTGGTTAGTTATACATTTGTCATTATAATTTTACTTAGTTAAGACTTTAGTTACACATTGTATAAATTTGTTTTAGGTATCATTAGAGGCTGATGCGAGTGAACAGTTGTCTCATCTACTACGTTCATTAGAAGGTGTTCATGGTAGAGCACAAACTGCGTTAGCCCCACATTCTCATACATTATTAGAACTTGTTAAGGTAATAGATGTGACAAATTATCATCCGAATACATTCCTTATGAGTATTAAATTTCTTATAGTATTTTTTGAAAGATTCAAATAATTTGAATAATTATACTTTCAGGGTAATATACAAAGAAGTCAAATAGTTTGTGAAGGTATTCGTGAATCTCGGGAAGATATTTTAAGGGTATTTACACATCAGACGTTTGTAGGAGATATTTTAAAGAGACAAGGGGACAAACGGAGTTTCAGAAAACATCGGTCGCAGTCCTAACAATCATACATGCTGACATTATTAAATAATTGTTTAAAATATGTATGTTTATATGTATGTGTCGCTACGAGTTATACCATGCCTTTGAACTTCATCCAATAAATAACTAGCTGCAAGTAACTAAATCTTAGGGACTAGACCTGGCTGAACTGGTGACTCACGTTCACTAACTGTATATTATATATATTATATATTATTATATACCTTCGAAGTCTGGCCAGATATAACAGAAATAGTGCGCTCTCCTCAAACCAAAATACCAGTGAAACCTGCAGACATTTTTCTTCAGTGACTAATGACATAGTGGTCATATACAAAAATAAATTGCAATAAAAAACAATAAGTGCTCAAACAAGATCTATCATGACTCGTAGCAAAAATTGAACTTGTGATTTATTTTATTAGAGCAAAATATTTTTTAAAAATACAATAAAATACTATTCGTTTTATAACCTTTTAGGGTAGACAGTTGCTTTATTTGATATTTGGATATTGACTTGGTCATTTTTGTAAAGACTGAAACTGATTGCACTTTTATGACATTAAAGAACATCATAATTTGGTCAATTGAATGCCAAGAAACATCATCCATTTTAAACAATGCAGAATCAATATGTGCATTTATGTGACAAAGTTTAGTAAGCGCATTTATATTATTTGCGTTATAAAGTTAACAATGCTTTTATTTAATGCGACCTGCTTATTGGGCCTTTAGAAAATGATCTGAGGTTCTAAGCCAACAACTTAAATTTATTCACGTCTGTTGTAATTGAAAGGCAATGGGCATAATAGGAATTCGTAAAGGGTTAGAACTTATCAACCAATCTTAGTATTTTAGTTTGATTTTGTTCAATGTATAATTATGAACGAATACTGGGCATAGCTTGTAACAAATAATTTTTAGAATTATTATTAAGAACTACTTAATACAGATACATGTAAAATATACCGTTCATTCACATGGTGTCTAAACATATAATGGTATAAAATATATGTATGAGAATATATTTTTATATTTTAAGAAATTGTAAATACTGTACATCAGATTATAAAACTTTTTATTATTGTTTTTAGGTTGTGAATGCCTTGACTATTTTTTTGTGAAATCCTTTTGAAAAATAAATGTTTATTACATTTTCTGAAGTTTTTATTTTGTTATCTTGTATTTGTTTAATTACTATTATTTATTTTGACTCAAGCTCCTCTCACTTTTTTTATAATCCAAACTTTAAAGCCGCGTTTCCTGCTCCTGTGTCTTCCAAACATTAGACAAAAACATATAATCCAAATGTTTACATGTGTACATTACAATGTTTCGATGTTTTTGTCTAATGTTTGGAAGACACAGGAGCAGGAGACGCGGCTTTACATGAACACTACTTTATCCGTCCGCCTGTCACTGATGTTGTTCGGGCGTTTATATGAACACACAAGTGGAATAAAACATAACCTAAAAATAGTTTGAATATATTTTTCAGTTTTTGTGCCGTTTAGTTTGCTAAACTTGTGGAATAAAATATTAAAATGGCGAGCAGCAGACTCGAACGTTTGGGAACAATATACACGAGGTGAAATTTTTATATATTTTAAACAATGAACTTATGAAAAAAATATTATTTGATGTTATTGTTTAACATTAAATAATTATCAGTTCTAATTCTATTACAGGGTGGAGGGTCTTTTATCAAAAGGTGCAATGAAACCTGATGATCGACCAATATGGTTCGATGTCTACAAGAGATTTCCGCCAACAGTTGAACCTAAGTTTTCCCGTCCTAAACCTGAGATCAAACCAATTAAACAAATATTTTATAAAGAAGATATAATAAGAGCGTATGTGACATGATTTTTAACTATTATATCTTATGGATTTTCAAATTTTAAATATTTGGGAATGTTTCAGTAAAATCCATTCACAAGGCTATGGCTTAGGTGCTGTTAATATGTTAAATCCGAGTGGTGAGACATCAACAAAAAAAGTTGTGGAATATTATAAAAAGTTACAACTCGAAGGAGTACCTGAAGATCAAATTTTAGAAAAGTGTGCTATTGCAGTTGAGAGTGAACGGAGACCAAAGAAATATTCATCTGTTACTGAGACTGTTACCCCAAACCAGCCAGAGTCAGTCAGTCAGCAGATCTTAAATGAAGTCGATATAAAAAACATTTTCAAGAAGGAATAGATTTTTATGTTTAGAATAATATAATTTAGTTGCAGTTCTTAATAATAATAGATTATAAATTTAAACTATTCAAGGGTTTTTTTTCTGTCATCATTATTTGATTCCATAAAAGTAATTTGAAACCATACTGAAATCAATAAGTCAAGTGGCTGTGTGTCTAAATTAAAAGATTTTAATGAAAATATATAATTCGCAGTTGTCTTGTAATATTTCTGAATCAATTTGTTGAATAAAAAACAATGACGAATCTATTATTCTTTGAAAAATAATAAAACTATGAGTAATTGACTTTAGTATCCTTTATCTATGAAACTAACGCTAACATACTGCTTATGAGTATGCAAGTACTATCTTATCATATTGATAAAACTGGCTATCTAAGCTACATAGTTCTAAACAGAACACGCCTATACGACGCAAGTGTATAATTAATTTATTTGTTCTTTGTAATAATTTCAAAAAAGTAACAAAAATGGCCCGACGAAGCCTATTGTTTTATTTTGCTGTAATTTTGGGTAAGTTCTAGCAATTTGTAAATAAGAACACAAACTTTAAAACCAATGACGTCATTCTTTAACGATAGCCATTCCTTTTTTAGTATATATATGCAATTAAATGAACATGATACGCGTAGTTTTAGAAAAATATATATACAACCTTACTAACTCCTATTAATAATAGTTTGAAGTAAGTATCAAATAATTAGAGACATGCAAATGCAACTAATGACATTAGGATATACAGAAAGTTATTGCATTCAATGCTACGACCCTAAACTTGGTAACACGAATCCAAAAGCGAACAGACCGGGGCTAAGAACTGTGGGTTTCCAATTATCAACTATTTATTTGCATAATAATTGTAATTTAAACAAATAAAATTTCAGTGGTAATAAGCACATTGACACAAGAAGCTGAAGCAAGGCGCAGAATATTACGAGGCCGACGTGTGATGACTCGCCAATATTATCGTAAGTTTAGTAAATAGTTTTTATAAGTCAAAAAGTTTCAGGCGCCACACGTGTGCCATATCAAGGCTGTGGATACTATATGGTTTTGGGCAATATACATAATATCTAAGTAGGTCAGAACAATATTTACAGTTATGGCAGACAAGTTTAGAAATACGGTATTTAACTGATTAATTAATTATGGCCAACTGTACTATATTTACATTATCGTGTTGGTTTTTATGTTTAAAATTATATTTATGGTCAGAATTTTAAATAACTACGTTTCATTTGAAAATAATTTGCCATTAATTTAAATGTATATTTTGTAATCAAAGTTAGATTACCTGTGTTAAAGTTCTCAGAATAGCAAAAAGCCGTCACGTACAATTGTATTTTTTTTTTCACAAGATTGGGTTCGAAACTAATCTCTTCGTCGAAAAATGATTGCATTCCACACAATTTTCTTTTGCAGATGGTAACGCCGTCCCTGCATGGGCTATAAGTCTATTAGCTGGAATAGGCATGTTAGTAATAGGTGGCATTTTATACGCAGTCATGAGAAAAGTTGTTTTAGCTCCAGAAACCGGTTCCATGAACACATATCAACCTGCGATGCAAAACGAGGAAGTAGGAACGGTCTGACGAACGAATACAAACATTATTTTAAAATATGCTAAATTAAGTTTCATTAGATTATTGCATTTTAAATATATTTAAAGTTACCCAAATTGTTTTAAATTACATTTACAACAACGTGACGCCTTACTATTTGAGATTTTTTTAAATATATATACTTAAGTAGAAAGTAGTCTTATATTTATTTATTTTTTCATTAAGAAATAAAACACTTAAACACATTAAATGATACCTTTAATTTTTGAAATCTCATTAGAAATTACAATGTCGCTGTTAGTTCCTGAAAGAATCTGCACGAATATCACGATTCCCTTTTTCATTAGGTGAAAAATCCGTTGCACATTCTATGGAAATAAACACATTATCAAAACCTTAATACTAAAGGGAGATTTGAAACTAATATTGGAGTAAAGAATAGTTTAGAATTCTCTGCGATGATATTTATCAGGATCGAAATAAGAGGTTACAACGACCCTGTTACTGAACTTTCTCCCTGTCAGTGTCTGCTGCGCCTTCTGACAGTCAGCAATGCTGTTAAATTCTACAAATACCTGTAAAGGAAGACATTAAAAAATATATTCAAGCTAAAACATTTGATATCATTTTTCGGTTGGAAGGAGTCGAACATCAAAACAAAGGCATCAAGTAGCTGTCTAGTCAATGTTGATTGACAGGAACTAGTGTGTTCAACTCATTTAATCCTTCTGCCATGTTTATTTATGAGTACAAAAGAAACTTCACTTGCTGTTCACTGGCAGTGCCACTACTATCTCCGCGATCCGCATAATAAAATTGCAAATAGACATTATCAAAGATTCAGAAAAGCTAGTATGTACCCAGTAAAAATCAGTGTATATGAGGAAAGTAACCTAAGCAATTAATTTATTTTTAGGATTTGAGGTAACTAATATAAATAGATTCATACCTTGCCACAGCCTGGCACTTCAACACCCTCAATAGGCCTGGGAATTTCTATACTACGAACGCAACCATATTTGTTACACTCTTCCCTGAAAACAAAGTTTATTATTGTACTAAAAATTTTATTTCACTACAAAAACAATTCAATATCCATGTTCATCCACATACTTGATATCTTCGAGTATATCCTCATACTCTTCCTCATCACGGAGCTCATCCGGTGTCACCATATTCAACAAGCACAATACTTCTGTTGCGGGTCCAGCGCCGGCGAGAGTCAAACCGGCCACTTGTAACTGCACCGGCGTCGCTCCCGTCATAGCCGCTATAAACAAGAGAAAAGCAATAAGTATTTTCTCACACCATTTGGAAAATTTTGTGACAGAATTATAAATCTCAGGGTACCTTTAATGAGAAAATAGACCTCAATTTAATCAAAGATTTTTTTTTACATCTGATGATTAAGAATAAAAGCAATACATAAGTTTGAAATTAACAATGGTGATTCAACATAATATTTCCAAATTATTCATTTATATTGATACAAATTTTAATATATGAGTAATTTGAAAATATTACGTGTAGAATGTTGGGTCTATTATATTAATTAACTTATAAAAAACCATGTTATATAAAGTCCCAATCAAATCACACTTGTGCAAATGTTATTCACACTCAGTGGCCATTTCAGATAATAATTTGTGTCATTATAATAATACATAAATATATAGTGTTGTATTTTCATTAGGTCGGATTAACGTTAACATTATATTATATTAGTGGTACTTTCACAGACAATAACGCAAGGGCAAACAAAACTTATTACAACTACATATACTATTGTTACAGCTACAATGATCTTACAAACTAATGAGCATGATTTATTATAGAAAACAGTTTTACCAATAGACGAATTCCTTGCGCCAATACTAGCCCTCTGTACTATCAATTTCTTGTCACCCAATTGCATCCCATTGAGACCTGCAATAGCCTGCGGGAAACAAATTATTGAAGTGGCATGTTTGTAAATTCGCTTATCAACGAATCAAACATGTATTTTACCTGATCCGTCATAGCAATATCCACATACTCGGCAAACGCGTACCCCTTACTGAGCCCTGTTGACGAATCCTTCACGAGATTGAATGCTCGCAGTTGACCAAACGACATCAGCAACTCTTTAACCTACATCACACACCAGCCATTAGTTCTACGCTCAACATGCTACTACCATATACAAATATATAAATACGACATTTATAATATAACGCGCGCTGTATCATTGTCAGTTATGTTCCCATATTTAAAATATTTGCCCAGATCTGCCAGCAAATGAAATGAATTAATTCTGACCTGTGTCTAGCCGCAAGTTATAATGTAGGAGACTTGCCTTAGCGTGCTGGCGTCTCGATCAAGTACAAGACGCGACAATGAGAGACAACAGTGACACGTGGGCCAACAGTGACGAATGTGCCAAATCTAAGCTAGGGAGGGCAGAAAGCAAACTATATCAGTAAATTATATCTTTCCAGCGTGCATCGGACACGCTCACTCGACCTGAAATACCTGAAACGGAGCAAAAACCGTGACAACACGGGAGCCCTGTCAACTGTTGAATCTCTGGCTGAAAATGTGCGACCACTAAGGGGTAACATATGGGAATATGATCATATCTGAAGGAGTATGATGAATGTTAGGTGATAGAGGGCTGCCTTGTACCTAGATATAATAACAGTCCCAAAATAAATGCTGAAAGTGATTGTACGAGAAAAAAAAACAATACAAAAACAAAATTGGTGAATAAAATGCTTCATTTTGTCAGAGTCAGAAGTCTGGGAACTGACCTGAAAAATATAATTGATATATCAATGCCCAAAGAAATACCTTCATTATAAAGCTGAGTACGGAAGAACTAACAACTCATTTAACTCTTGCACATGGCAATCCTACATTAAAGTTGTAAATTGACTATTTATTTGATGGATATCAAATACATATACGTATACATAATTGACATAATAAACCCTAATAGGTATTAAGCTTAAGTGAAACATTTGTCCATCAACTAAGCCGTCAGACAAATGCGTAACCAACGTACCTGATCCTCATTAAGATAATTTGGAAGTCCCCCAATAAATATTTTATGAGGTGAATCTGGTACCACAGTGCTAATGACACCCGCTGAAATTACATTTTGCTAAATTAAACAGAATTGTTACATTGTTATAACATTGTAACCAGCTAAAATACAAAATGAAGATTATTTCAAATAATGTTACTGAGTTATTACTATTAGTTTTGTTGCCGATGCACAAAATATAATGTTAGTGTTAATCATATAATACATATAATTATATTTTTGTTTATAGACCTCGCCCAGTGTATATACAAAAATATTTTATGTGTTACACAATGTTGCTTAAGTATTTAATTATTAAGTGAATAGGAATGTATTCTTAAAACTAGCAACACAGTGTAAAAGTTGTTGATAACTAACCGGGTACATTAATAGATGGGTTCTCAGTGCCGGGCATTGGTTGATAGTCGTGTGGCCTCCTGATCTTCAAACTTTGACCCTTGAAATTGATTCCGTCGAACGCCATGGCCTGTGTGGTCTCATCTATAGATCTGAACTCCAAGAAAGCAAAATTTTTATCTAAATTAATCTGGCAAGCTAACACAGGATTTCCTGCTGCCTGTGCCAGACCAGATAGATGCATCTGCTGATTGAAGAACTCCATAGTTTCCTCTTCTGTTACTCCAAACGGTATGTTGCCCACATACAATCTCCTAGCTTGTCGCGTTATAGTAGAGCCGACCACGGGCACGGCAGCTTGTGGAGTATCCGCGACGATATTCGCTGGAATCTGGCCAGCCGCTTGCATCGCTTTGTACTGCAAAGGCGTAATGTGTTCAAAGCCCGGCGGCGGGACGTCCCAGTAAAGAGAAGGCTTTCTTCTGCGAGATCTCTTCGATTGAGATCTTGAACGGCTTCGCCTTTTTTCACGGCGCTCCCTCGACCGTGATCGAGTGCGTCGTCTTTCCCTCTCTCTAGAACGAGATCTACGTCGGCGATCTATAGTGAGTAAAAAGTAACGCATTAAAATCATGCGTGTAAAATAATAAAGCGTTTAATTATATAGGGCAAGTATTAAATCATAACTTTACCTTTGTCTTCACCCATTGTATCGTAAAGATATTAGTCAAATAAACACAGCCACAAAAATAATCACACACAAAACCAACCAAAGAAAGCAGAAAACCAAACCACTAATTCAAGACACAAACGCAAGGAGTCGCGAACGAAACAAGATGGCGCCTTTGAAAGAGAAGCATAAAGAATAACGAGCACAATAAAAAAAAAATTACATGCTTGTGCATTATTTATATATATTTTTAAAGAAACTGCAGTAATTATAAACAAGAAATATTTGAAATAATTTAACATAAAAATAAATTTAAGTTTTAGTTTTTAGTAGTTTAAGTATTAAGTTTCCGATTTCTGAACGCTACAAATAACGCCTAAAATTGAAATATATGTCAAAGTTGTCAAAAGTCATGTCTTATTGTTTGTAATTTTATAAGTGAAAGTTTCGACGTCTACGTTATGTTCAATATCAAGTTATTGCAACGACTTCAATGAGTCCAGCTGTCTCAAAGTGCGAAGCCGCTATCTTGATATAAAACCTTTATAATGGTATGTAAAATACAATTAATTACTGATTTTAAAAATTAAACTAATTTGTTTTTATCTTGGACGTGTTTTATCATTTGTTACATTAATTTACACGAAACTTTTCATACAGAATCTGAAGAAATCTGGAAGTACGGAGAATGGCCAAGTTAGAAAGAGAATTAATAATCAGAATGAAACTAAGCCTTTATTGAAAACTAGCAAAAACGATGTTCAGAAACAAAACAAAAAGACTATTGGGCTGGTGTTTATATCATTATTACTGGATTTACTAGCATTTACGATGATTTTACCATTATTCCCAACGTTATTAGATTATTATGACAAACAAGAAGGTGATGGAAGTGGCTTATATGCAACATTACTGGGTTGTATTAGAGAATTTCAAAGAATAACTGGTGCTCCAAACAGATTTGCTTCAATATTATTTGGTGGAGCTTTAGGGTCGATGTTTAGTTTTCTACAATTCCTTGCTAGCCCTATAGTTGGGAGTTTGTCAGATGCTTATGGAAGAAAACCCTTATTGATTATCTGTTTGGTAAGTTATAATAATATTTTTCATATTTAAAAAGCATTAAATTTATTTTTGTAAATTACTACCTATGAAACAGATATGTTTTTTTTTATTCTAACAAAATATTGTATAATTTAATCTGAAGTGTTTATCTTGAAAATTGTGATATTTAGGTTATCAGGAAAGCACTCTAATACTTGTATTTATGATAAATAAATTATTTATTGTATGTTATGCTTCATTACAGTTGTTTATCAAAAATCTATGATTTAAAAAATATTAATTATAATAATGATCTTGATTCATATTAGACATTTTATTATATATTAAAAGATCTCTATGTTAACTAAACTAAACATATGGGCAACATATTTCAGTAGGTATTGGGCACTTGAGTAGTGATCAGGTGATCAAACCTTAGTATCAACCACAATTATTCTCCAACTTCCACTCATGTTTCCAGATTCCTCAAATGCACAAACCCATGTGTTACCTAATATGAAAAAATAATTGAAACACCTTACTACGTGTAGATATGTTTTGAAAGTAAAAACTAGTGAAGTGGATGTATTCAAGGTTTAATGAGCAACATTTTCCTGTAACAACTACTTAAGTGAAATTTGAGGAAGACGATTTATTAATTGTTTAACGATTTATTGATTTTAAATACATTATTTAAAAGAAGTATTTTAAACCTTTATTAGTCTAGGTATTTTTAATACTTTCAATTTAATACATTTGGAAATATTTACAAACATTGTTGCCGCGACTATGACGAATTAAAATAACAAACGCGATAATAAGCCGTGAAAGTATTTAAATTATTATAGCGTGTTTGTGAATAATCTAATTCTAGATTAGTTTTGATAAAATAATTGAAAAAAAAAACTCCATTTAATCCATATAAATCATTTTAAAGAATATTTTTAATATAAATTTAGGTTTTTTATCACTTTTACTTTTAATTTAGGGTAATTAATTATAAATAATATTTATTATTATGAATATTTTATATCACAATATCCTATAATCGTATTCAAACAAATTCTCTAACCCACTCTGTCCAGTAGAGCATTCTACTAAGTATTAAATCCAACTTGTATGCAAATGCATTAAGGTTTAAGATGTTTATTGACTCAAAAAGAATTACAAAAAATTCACTTAATTGAGATAATAGTAATTATAAATAAACATATCGCACGTAGCATATTAACAACACCATCACAAGGCACTCAAACTCATTATGTGTTTTTTTAACTCATATTTAAATCTAACAATATTTGTAATATTAGTTATATTAGGTGGCTAAGCATTAAATCCAACTTGTATGCAAATGCATTAGGTTTTTAAATGAATAAAATAGAAAATTCTTACATTAAAATAGATGGCAGTGTTGAACGAGGTGTTCTCCTGTACCTCCTTCAACTCTTAAGAAGAAAAACGAATTGATAAATGTCATAAGATACATTAGTTATATCGGTATATTTCTCAGATTGGTATCGCGGCGTCTCACGCGCTTTGGGGTGTGGCCCAAACTTTCTCTCTGTTTGTTCTGGCACGCTTCATTGGTGGCCTGAGTAAAGCCAATGTTAGCCTAAGTATGGCTGTTGTCACTGATGCATCTGATGACAAAACTAGGGCGAGAGGAATGGTAAGAGTAATAATTAAATAAATAAACGTACTATAGGCTTTCAGGACGCATACAGCATACTATTATAAGTCATTTCAATTCTTCTTTAGTATTATGATTTAAAATTTGAAACTCGAAAAGCAGTTTAAGGCCTTAATCTAAATCTAATAAATCTCTGAAAGCGTGAAGATAAAAATGCATACTTCACTTGTTTAGTTTAATAACATGAAACTAGTTTGTGTTACACAGAAACTATGAAAATGTATTAAAAATCTAATTTGCTATAATAATTTTCAGGCGTTAGTAGGCTTAGCATTCTCCATAGGGTTTATAGTGGGTCCTTTAGCGGGCGCATGGTTCGCCCGTTCGTCAGCTACTTCTGGATTGTGGGGTGAACGTCCAGCGTTTTGGGCCCTCGCTCTGTCGCTCGCTAACATTGCGCTGGTATTCTTCTGCATACCGGAAACTTTGCCTAAGGTAACAAACCATTACTAATGTTTACTCATGGTCAATTTTTTATATTTAATTTACTTTCTGAATATTCTGTAATTAATTATTACTATAGTGGTCATATATATCATAAAGTTAATGAAATAGTGACTTTTAAAATAGGTATATATTTGAAACTATTATAAATAACTCTAGTAATGAGGTCTAAAGTTATTTGTTTCACTAGGTTGTTTATTTTAATTCAAAATTAATGTTAATTTTAATGATAGGATTATTTGAATATAATGGCATAATGTAGCTTTATTTCTGTTTTAACATTGTTACAGGAGAAAAGGGCGCCATTGTCCTTCACAATATCAAGATCATTAGATTACATTTCACCATTCCATTTATTAGAATTTACAGCTGTGAGAGATTTATCGAAGAATCAGAGCAAAGTGTTGTCTAGGCTTGGTCTTATATATTTCTTTTATTTATTTATTTATTCTGGTCTCGAGTTCACTATTACTTTCTTGACTCATCATACTTTTGGTTATACGGCGATGCAGCAAGGGAAGATGTTTCTAGTCATTGGTGAGTAGTGTAATGTTGGAATAATGTTAATGAGGGACAATCTCTTAAACGTATGGGCGCTGCCGTAGTTCCAACTCCTCTCTCTATATATAAAACAGCTCGAAAGTCTAACAAGGATTCTTCTAACAAGGAAGGAACATTCTGCAGTCTGAGCTATATATTTCATTTAGTATACATACATGATACAATAATCAATATTTTGTTTTGCCTAATATGATATGATATGCATGTACTAGCTAATTATTATTTTTTGTAAACTGCGCGAGAACTAGTAAATGTATTTGCATAGGCTGCATCAGCTTTTCCTTTTATTAAAGCAACAATTTATTTATAACATAACTTTAAATGGTAAAAAATGTTTGCAGGTCTAATAATGGCCCTGCTGCAAGGTGGTGCAGCACGTCGTTTAAGTTCACAAGGCGCTCAGAAAGCGGCGCGTGGTGCTTTAATATTGACACCACCGAGTTTTATTTGTGTAGCTATAGCCGCTACTAGTAATCCACCAGTTTTTGCACCCATTTTTTGGCTTTGGAGTGGATTAGTGTTGTTTGCCATATGTAAGTATATATAATGTACCTGTGTTATGTGGTTTCCTTACTCATGTATACTGTAATATATACACTGAAATGTAATAAGTGTAATATTTATATTTTGAATATTATATATTGTCATTGTAACAGGTCTAGATGGTTATGGCGGGACGAGCTTAATACTTATAATTGTTAGTGGGTAGAGTCGAAATGAAAATTGCCTTGCTAATGTTAATTTTCCACTCTGTTTGCAGCGACAGCCTTTGCAGTGTCATGCCTCACATCAGTAGCGGGTGGTCATGCGCCTGCGTCATCTCGGGGAGCTGTTCTCGGTTGTTTGAGGTCACTTGGTGCTTTGGCTAGAGCTGCTGGGCCATTACTTGCTTCTTCATGTAAGTGTTTGTGTAGAGAAACAATATTTCATGTGAATAATTATTTAATTATTATTTTAATCAGATATACAATTATATTTCGTGATATAACTAGTATAACTGCAAATGTCTGTATTGTTTCTGTCCAGTTTAACATCAATTGGTGTCATATTCCCCGTCTTTTACTAAAATAAAAATTAATTGTATTATTTCAGTGTATTGGCTGTCTGGCGCTACAATAACTTACACAATAGGCTCAGTGATTTTGATTGTTCCAGCTGTAATGCTCTGTAGACTGAAGATGTGATGAAATAAGAAATGCCTATACTCCTTAATGTGAATTTTTATCATTGAGTTAAATATGTTAGAGAAGTGCCAAAGGGGACGTGTGCGTAGGCCGCGAGATAGCCTTCGTATCTTTCACATAATGTGTGTAGTACAAGTATTAAATTGTCATTATCTTTCACCTATATCGGGGTTTGGGACACATGTAATAAGTAGCTGGAAAAATTCGAATAAATCAATTTAATTTGAACACAAAAACACGTCATGCCACTTAAAATGCTAGTAAGCAACTAAACCGTATTAGCCCACTGGACTAATAACATAAGCAAAATACTGTTGTTCTTTCTTTAGTATATTTTACTCAATGATTTTTATATGTATTTTTTATACATTCCATTTTTATAAATTTGTTTTAAGAATTAGGATTTGATATAAGAAATAACAATTATTATAACAACTTTTTAGTTAGGGAATTCCAAGAACAAAGTCTGGATATAATTTGGACTCACTGTCATTTTGTTTTAATATTTCTACCTCTATACTTTTTTAAACAAATATATTTTCGAGAGCTCTTACAGTTTTATTTTTTTGAAGATGTTTAATTTTTAATTAATGTTATGTACTGTTAAGGTTAAAGCTATATATTTAGATATCTCGAATTTACAGTATTAAATTATTGTTTATTTACTTGACTCTTTATTTGTCCTGTTTTAATAGCTTAATGATGGATGTAACTTTGCAACTCGTAACCATAGCAACTGATGTTTGCTTCATTGGTAGCCATGACAACCGTTTGTTTTGAATAAAATGCATACTGACAATTATAAGATTTAAATACTGAAAATATGCCACTATTTTCAAATAAGTTTACGCCAAAAAGCATTCCAGTTAGGCGTGTTGATACATCGGTTCTAAAGAAAGAATTTGGAAGTGATTTTGCTAGTAAAGAGCTTTCTTTAAATGTTGGAGATATTAAACTTAGATTGGGTGAATTGGAGTTGTGTTTTGAAGACGGTCAGTGGATACCAGGTTAGTACGAAATTTATCATCAGACTAAACGCATCTCTATATGCCCAAGCTTTAAACTAGGTTATGTTTATCTATTCATATATCATAATAATTTTTCAATGCTAATTCCTAAGATACAATGGCACTTTCGTCTTCTTTTATTAATGGCCTCAGATATCTATTAAAGACATTTCTGCCAATTTGTGTTCGGGCAGCAACCCAATAAGAAATTGTAAAATTATAATTCACACGTAGCCCTCATGTCAAAATATTTTTCTTCTTCCACTTTTGTCTTGCAGCGAAAATTAAATAATAATACCGGTGTTTTAGCAACGGGCCGTGCCGGTGTTGCCCATAAAGAAAATGTGAAATTACGAAAAGAAATGCAACAACTCGAAGAGGAAAATAACATGTTGCGGTTGAAATTCGAAATACTTTTGGATATGTTGACTGACAAAACCGTCGAACTTGAGAGTCAGAGTGAAATGCAAAGGGCACATAGTTTAAGCGCTTTGAGACCTAAGAGTCGGAATAAGCAAAGATAATTGTCAAATTCAAAAAATTGATTAAGAAATAAACAATATTAATACATATTTCATTCCTTGTGTCATTAAATAGGTAAATTCGAAAATTAATCTATAATTTATTATAAAAATAACTTTTTCATCGTGTACAAAAAGATTTCTTTATTATTTAAGACCATGCGACTTAATAACTGTTTTTTTTAAATTCATAAATCAAATAAAACATTTGTAGCATAACTTAATTTATTTTACTATAAAAAAGTTTACCTATTTACAATATACATAATATATATGGTATATACAATTTACATTTGAGTAACAGATTACTTGAGGAAGATTAAATGGGGAATGTCTAAGAAAAAAACGTTAAGATAACACGAGTAAGTTTTTTAAAATCATTGTTCAAAATAGTTTTAATATTCGATCAACTTTAGTGGTGAAATAAAAATATCAGGACAATGTCGGTCTTTTTCCGTTTTCAATGCACGCCAGCGTTAAGATAATAATTTTCATAAATGAATTCGACCAAAAACTTGTCTTTTAAAGTTATATTATCATTATGCATTCCCCACTTTACACATCATGAATTAAAATCTTAAATTAACATGGTGTTAATTGTATGAAATACTAAGATTCTATAATAGAAAAAAAACTATTGCATATAGAACTAATCTAATTGGTAACTCTGCTCTAATTTGGTAATTAGATAGAGCTTTAAATTCTAAAACTAATCTTAACATTAAGGCACTTAAAGAAGCTCATGTAAAATAGTAACTTTAAAATAACAATAACAGATCAATAACACATAATTGAAGAGAGATTGCAATACCGGCCCTTAATTCGAATTCGTATTATTCTTTATTAGGACATCGTAATCGTGTGTGCCCTTCCTGTCTACAAATGGTACACTTCCGGGGACCGCGAGCAGTGTTCGTACCGCCGCGACCACTGCCACGACCTCGACTTGCATTATTAGTACCCCTGTTGGAATTACCAGCTGGATTCCATTCTACTGCAATATTAAAAATAAATTTGTTCACTCAGTACCAAATTGTATGGCTTACAACATATTTACACATCCATGTCCGGGTGAATGTTACATATAATTACCTGATGCAGGAGTATCTGCCCATTGAAAAAAATTACAGCGTGAAGTAACAGGCTTTTGACAAGTATAGAACTCTCTGCCCTGGTTTTTGCCTTCCTTCTGTGTTGTTAACCTGAGAAGAATAAGTCAGAGATATTGATATTATCATTACCCACACTCTAGTTAAACATCAGCCAAATGTACTACTCACTTTTTTGCTAAAACTCCACAATCACACTTAATATTATTATCACAGCCATTATTATTACTGGTTGGTCGTGAAGTACCCCATCCACTTGTGCTTGGACCACCATTCACACCATCATTACTGTTAGGTGTCCATGCGAAATAATCACAACCGCCATTGTCTTTACCTTTTGAACATTTGTAAAATTGCTTTCCTGCAAAAATAACATTATCCAAGTTAAAACTAGATATCGCCCATGATAGAATATATGTTTGTGTTACACTTTTTTAATACTGCGAAATTGTCTTTTATCCAGCCAGATCATGTTAACGAATTAGACAACTTAGAATATAATGACAATTTTCAATATCCAAAACGTGATTATATTAAATAAATAAAGAAAACCAGCAATTACTACCATTCATAACAGCCCTTTTGCGTTAGAAAATGCATAATCTCAAATAAACGCACTTTGAATAAACTGGATAATTAGACATAATTAATATTTTATTAAATACATACCAAAATTTTCATTTTGCCTTCTGGATGTCAATAACAATGCTTGTTGATTACAGTAACACATTATTTCATTATCTAAGTTGCTAGGTTGTGGTAATGCGGGAGTTCTTCTTTGTTGATTTGAATTTGCCGCCGGAGGAGCCTGTGCCTGTGCAAACAAATGCCGTAATAAATATATTTTTTATATTGTCCTACCATATGACTGCACTCTGCCCGACGTTATGCTAGTTGCCTTCGTTGTGCCGACTCAAGGAGACGAACGTTTTTCATCAAGAGTTCAAGTCAACACATCTTTTCTAAAAGTTCATATAGAGAAAAAAAACTAACCTGTGGCCTAGGATTACTGATATTGCTTGGGGTTGCATTGTTTCTGATTGTATTCGTGTTAACATTCCTGCTTACATTGGCATTAGTATTTCTACTAATTTGTGTTTCTTGTATGCGCTGTACACTGGATAAATGTAAATTCATAACTTCTAAAAATGATCTATCACACCCACCAATACAGCCGATGTATGGTGGCGGGTAAAGATGACTTATTGAATTATTTCTCCATTGGAACTTTAATTTTTTGTAATTTGTTCCACACTGAAAGTAAATTCAATTAATTAACAATAGTTGCATCAAGTTACTTACATCTGTTCGTAGAGCGCATTTAACCTAAGCAGGATCTTAACCTAGCTATTTAGCCTCTCTGTGCAAAAATAATAGTTATCGCCCTTTATAATGACATTCTATTCGTATGTAGATCAGTGGTTCCCAACCGACCCATCTAATAAATAAAAAAACCAATCTTGTGATCCACTGCTGTCTTAGAAAAATAGGGGAATAAATTAACACATACATACATATTACGTTTTAGGGTCCATTCAATATTCGCTTTCCCATAGTTTGGGAATTTCTGCTACAGATAATGTTTATTCTATTCGCTAAAGTAAGTCTGAAAGTTCTAAAGTGTGGAGGACCAGTATTCGTTGAACTGGGCATTTACAACTGGTAAAAAAACCATACCTCGTTACAAGTATCTTGTAAAACTTCAACAGTTCTGACTATAGATGGTGGGAACCACACAGCGTTCTTACAATTGGGATACGATATACAACCAATATAATATTCATCAGAGTTTTTCTTTTTACGCAAAACCATATCTTTGCCGCATTTGGGACATTTTAGTACTGAAAATAAAATAAAAATAATATTAGTGAATAAAAAATATTACATAAATAAATTAAGCAATTGATAAATATTAAAATGGCATATAAAAGTGTATCTGAGTTACCTGTTGGTATTTCAGTTGGTAGATTTTGAGTAGGAGGCGTGTAAACAGTAGGCTGTTCATTGAACCTCATCCCGAGCGCTCTATCGATTTTAATAGCCTCTGCCGTTGCTTTAATGTATACCTCCTTGTAAATAGCTATCTGCATAAAGGATTAAGTATCATTGCTAGCTTCAAATTAAAACACTGGTTTAGAAATTCTAAACCATCAGTTAGTTCGAATACATTGGTTACTATGATATATATTCATTTGCTCCCCTATTGATTTTACACACCTGTTCAGCCAAAACGGTTTGCGGTTCTCGTCTGCCCTCACTAATAGCTTTTAAATCCGCTTCTAATTGTGCTCTTAAATGTGGTTTAGACATGTCAAGTCCCATAGCGTCATATCCTTCTACTAATCCCATACCCAAGAACCCTGGTACAAAGTGTATTGCGTTGGCTAAATCCACGTAGCAACGACTTTTTATTGTTTCTATGTGGTCCGCGTGCGTTGCGTCTGTGCCTGCAGATCAAATCTCACTTAATTTCTTATTATATATGTATATATATAGGATCTTGGGTCTTGACTTTCCACTCTATTGAGCAACCAAAAGTCGTTGATGACAGTACTGTGATATTTAGTGACGAAAATGAAGTTGAACATACCTATTCCATGTTTCTCCATTAGCGAAATGAGATCAGCTTCGGTTAACAAATTAGGCGGTGATGTGGAGCCATCAATCATGTCTATACTTGTTGGGTTGAAAGACTGCTCATTCTGAAAAGTAATAACATTTGAAGAATTTCTTAATAATAAATTAATTTTCTGAAATAAATCTGGCCCGCCCACTGGGACACTTTCTATCTGGAAACTTACCTCATCTAATATATAGAATGTGCATTATATTTAAAGCAGCGCCATCTGTGCACGTGTGTTGTAGTTGCTAAACTCTTATTAAGGAAAATAAACTTACTTCATAAGCATGTATTTCTTTAGAAGACCATTTATCATATGGATAGACATCCAAATAGTTTCTGGCTGTTATTATTAATCCATTAGAGTAGAACAATTCATCAGCAATATTAATTGTGACTGTTGTCTCTTGTCCTTGTGCATCTTTTGAACAACATGCTAAGAAAGAGCGCACTATGAATTCATATAAACGCTTCTCATTGCCTGATAAATCTATAAAAGATATAAATGAAATATTCTTTATGTCTAGTGCTTAATAATAGCGTTAATGTTTGTATTTTTTAAATCAATTTTTGAGAACTTTAATTTTAGATTATTACCATGTAACTTAAATGAAAGTATTAGAAATATAAAATTTAAATTATTGAGATTTTATACTAAAATAACGTCGTCATAGTGAGAAATATTTGTGGTGGTAGAATAAATTATTTTCTCACTCCATTTTCCTAAATAACACTTACTGTCTGTATATTTAGTTGGATGTATGGGTGGATGAGCTCTGTCAGTCTTATTACCCTGTCTAGGTGTTGGTCCCCCGCTATCAAGTATATTTTGGGCAAATTGACCCCAATTTGGATCACCTGAAACAATTTAGTTATTATTATTTCTTTTACCTTTAGAGAAAGTTCTAAATGTCACTTTTTACACATATTTTAAATTAAAATTTACCTGTTTGGAATTCTACTAACTGTGCCAAATTCATTTCGCGAGGGTACTCATTAGTTTCAGTGCGTGGGTAACTGATAAATCCTTGTGTATATAACTTTTCAGCCAATTTCATTGTTTCTTTGGCATTAATTTTCAATTTTTTAGAAGCTAACTTTTCTAATTCCTATAAAATACGACTTTTATCCATACATATTCACGCCTTTGGCTTATTGGAATAAATAGAAAACAAGGGCACAACAATGGGAGGTGTCTAGGGTGCCAGAACACCCTTACCAAGACCTCACCCCTTCCCTACATAAAAATCATTATTCAAAATAAAATTAGTTAAATATCTTACATTACTTCAGGAATTTATAAATATGTATAAACGACTATAGAAAAATTGCGTTTAGAAAATGTTAATATAAAGTACAGTTAAAATAATAAATTTTAATTAAAGACAATGTTGCCCTAAAAATATCTTCAACTTTTAATAAATATTGAGTCTAATTCCCCTAACTTTTTGGGGTTGTTGCGCCCATAACAATCACATTTTTATGTAATTCAATTTTAATAGAAAAAATATCATAGCATTCATAATAAATTTTAAGTCCTAACTATTCGTTTTAAATCGTAGTTGTTGAGTAGTTATGACAGATTTGCCTTAGAAGTAAATGTAATACAAACCACAGTGTCCAAAGGTAAAGGTCTCCATTTAGATTTAGGTTTGGTCTTAACTTCAGTAACAGTAGCCCGTGGATCTTCAATACACATATCATGGAATATCTGACATGCTTCCTGATCAAATAACCTTACTCTGTCCCATGAAAAATCTACACTTAAATTATTCATTGTGTGATTTACTGAAACGCATTGAAAGACTTGTACAGTGAGGTTGGATAGATGATTATAAAACTCTATCTCAGAAGGATATGATTTTAGTTGGGAGGTCAATTAACCTGAAGGTAGCTTGACAGTTGGTATTATTGAAAATGTAAGAATAGAATAATAAAAATTAGAAAAATAATATTACATTAATAACCGTTTCGCAATAAATCATTGTCAGTCTCTTGTTTATGTTAAGAAATAAGTTATCAAAGATACATAAGACAACAAACTACAAATTATAAATACAAATAATACATAATAGTAGTCTCCATAATGTAGTCCGATCTGTGACACAAACACAAACACAAAATACATATTGAGAAAAAATATATATTACAATTTAGAGTTTAAAATGTTTAAGACTCGAGTCACTTATTGGGTCGAGAATTTCAGACTGATGTGACATTATAATTGGGAAATATAAGAAAGATTGAATTACTACTGTTATTGTCTAATATAAAAACAAGTACCTTTAATCTTCCAAAATGTTTCAGATACAAAACTTTCGACAGCTCTGTAACGTTCTACCACAAACCCCAGTGTTGGGAATTGGCATGATCCATAGCTGATCAAATTATCAGATAATCTGCTTGGAAACACTTTTTGTAGTCTTAGCGTTTGGAACCTAGTAAATGCGGCCCCTTTATTAAATAAAAATATAAGTAATTAATCCTTTTTTTTTTAAATAAATGGTTTACTATCAAGTTTATTTTCTAACTGACAATTCTAAGGCTTTTTGTTTTATCACAATGGTCATAAAGTTAAGTTAAACTTGATGATTTATTTATTGTCTCTTAATTTCTTGGTAGTTACAAATCTATATTTTCATTATAATTTTCTTTTAAGAACAACCACAGCAAGGGAATGGATGTATATATGGCTGCAATCAGATCCTTTCTAACAAATAGTAGATATAAAACAAGGAAGTTATGTTTTTAATAGTAAACATAAAAAAATTATTTCTACAAACCAATCCGCAAGTCTAACTCCTGTCTTACATCAACTGCATCACTTATATTCTTATTGGGTTGTTCCAAATTCCGTAAAGCTCTTTGAACAGATACAGCAGTAATTTCCGAAAACTTAGCTCTATAAATAGTTATATTGTTTTTAACCGCTTTGCATACTTCTATGATTTCATATCCAATATTTTCACCTTCCCTGTCACAATCTGTCCATATTATTAGTCCTTTACAGCCTCGTATTTCTCTTTCCAGAGTTTTCTGTTAAACAATTGTATATATTGTTAGTGAACTAGATTAACAATAAAAAGCCACTTCACTTTTTTAAATTACATTAAGAGCGGCCACAGCTTAATGGTACTACGATTACTCTCTTCACGATGAAGAGACCTTGTTTGAATCACTCAGAAAATTAAGTCAATATCAATGTAATTTTAATATATATTTTGGCTCAGTACCAAAACATAAATTGTCTCCACTGCAGCAATATGGGCTTTCATGTAGGCATGCCACTAAATATTAAATGATAACACAAACCTTAATTTTTTGATAATTCTCCGGGCAATATTTGTATACAGCAGCGTCAAACAATGTCAATGGGTTACATGACTGCCAATTTTTGTATGCATCAGCAAATTTTAATTCCAACAGATGACCCGACACAGATGTCATTATCATTTGGCATTTCTGACCCAGCACCTCGGCATCAAACTCATATATCTTATTGTATTGCGATAAACCTTCGCGCTAGAAAATGATTCCCTTATTACTATATTTCCAAAAGAAGTAAAATTAGCTGAAGAATGAAGCTTATCTGTATGAGCTATATCTACCCTTAAATGTTGGAAATATTTAACTTACTCTCTTAGATCCACCACGAGATAAATGGGCAGCAATATTTTTAGCAGCATCATTTTTCTCAGCCACATTTAAGAATTTCATAATGTCGCTTTTATAACAAACGCTTACTATTAATGGGATATAATTTTTGCAGATAAAATTATCTAATTTTCGGTTAAGTATATTTATTGGTAAATACACAATATTCCTGAAATACATAACTATTTAAAATAAAGTAGATACCAAGTACTTTTTTAGGTAAAATATAAATTAAAAAATACAATAACACTAGAAGAACAACTGTTTACAATCAGCGCTATTGGCGGCATTCTATACTGACAATAAAACGACTATCAGTCAAAATTTCTTATTATTTCAATACATAGCAACACTGTATTAGCAATTTATATTAGAAACACATATTAATAAATATAATCTATGATTATTTATTTCCTTTATTGGTCGTAAAACTGTATCTTTTTATAAAAAACAATTAACAGTAAAAACTTACCCTCTTTCACTACTTTTTAAAGATGATTATTTTTAAGGCAACTTTTAATTGCCACTGTCAGTCATCAATAGTATTCGATCATTGTTTCGAATTAGATTGGATTTTTATAACTTGGTAAATATTGTAATAAACGTGTTTTAAGATAACCAGTATTATGTTTTCTATGTGTTCTCAGCCGCATAGAACCATTACTTATTCCAAAATGTGCTTACTTGTGAATTGGTTGAAACGTCTGAAAAGTTCTCAAGAATGGCTTGCCCGCCAGAACGCTGACCCTTATGTAGAAAAAGCTAAGGTGTATAATTATAGGTAAATAATTTCGTTAATAAATATCAGTGAAATAGAAAGTATTGCGTAAATACGAACAGTTGAATACTTTATGCAATAATATCCATAGATGTCGGAGTGCATTCAAACTTTTGGAAATGGATGAAAAAACAAATATTTTAGTCCCAGGGATGTCGGTGGTTGATCTCGGAGCTGCCCCTGGATCTTGGACCCAGGTTGCTATACAGAAAACTAATGCTGATGGAGCTGATACAAAGAAACCGAGAGGGAGGGTGATTTCTATAGACAAATTACAAATTTTACCAATTGAGGTATGGTATAATATAATCTAATTGTAGAATTTTCTTCTTCTTTTTTTTTGTATACGCTTTAAACTTTTTATTTTATTTCTAGGGTGCTACAATATTAAGTAATATGGATTTCACAAAAATTGAAACTCATGACAGAGTCGCGTCATTATTAAATGATAATAAAATAGATTTAGTATTATCAGACATGGCTCCCAGTGCCACAGGAGTTAAGGAGCTTGATAAGGACAGAATTGTAGGTCTTGGATATATGGCTCTTAGGTTTGCAGCTTTAGTCACAAAAATAAATGGAAGTTTCCTACTTAAAGTTTGGGATGGAAAAGAAGTACCCATTTTTGTTATGGATTTGGAAAGATTTTATACCAGTATCAAAATATTAAAACCTAAAGCCAGTAGATCAGAATCTTCAGAAAAATTTTTACTTGCCAGAGGTTTTAAAGGCATACAAAGACCTCTAAAAGATGGCAGATGGGGATGAAATGCTATTTTTACATGTAAATAATATGGGTAGTACCATAGTAAATAGTTGTATTATAAAACTAATTTGTAAGGAATAAAATTACAATATTTTGCGTAGTTTAAGTGTTAATAACATTTGATTATTTTGTTGACTGTGTTATTTGAAATATAACTTTATGATTATAAAACATTGTTATCTAAATATTAAGCTAACTCAGTCTTCCAATTTGTTATTGAGTCATAATATTTAAGCTTGAAATAAAAAATGTTTAAATATTTATATTGTTTATTTAAAGCGTTAATATTTTATTTAATGCAATTAATAAGAAGCTAACATAAAATATAGTGAACATAATATTAATATCACAAACAAATAATTGTAAATTAAAGGTGACCTTAATTAATATAAATTAAATACGTCATAACAAACTGCATTAGAAAGTTTAGAGAATAATCTAACAATTCTAGAAGAAATACTTGTCCTCATCTATGCTAATAGTTAAAATGTTAATTTTTCAAACACATCTAATGTGAAGTATTTACAAGCATTTAAAATTTTAAATAGAACATAACCGTTCCATCACAACCTCTTATCCTTTAGTTGCGATATCAATATATATATATACAATATTCAAGCGAAACTCCAACTAGTATATATGTAATAGTGGTCAAATAATTTATACAAAATGTGATTGAGTTCCTTGAGATAGCTTATTTAATTGTGAAGTAGAAACGACTGAAGATTGGGCGGCGTGATCAATAAGTACCATACGTTCACCGAGCTCGCATTTTTGTTGTCGTTGCCTGGGTCGTGGCTTCGCGACATTCCTTTCGCGGTTGGCAGGGCAGACGTCGGGTGTTAATAGCTCTATCTGCACCACATAGCTGCTAACGGTGAGTATCGCATACATGAACATAGCCAAGAACGTGGTGCAGCAGATATCTGGAAGAGTTTATACAATTATTTAATATTTAGATGTATTCTCTGTTTGTCAAAGTGTAAGATATAGAAGAATGGTAATGTAAGTTTGATCCAATGTCTTGAAGAGATATACATAAGGAAAAACATTGATATTGCATCTGTGTTTAATTCGTTTAATGTAGAAACTAATGCCATCTATTCACGAAGACATTTTGTCATTTCATGAATACAGGCAGTCCTCGGTTTTACGTCATGAATAGCGACGCAAAACGAATCTTAGACCGTTAAAACGAGAAATGGTGTCAAAATTTTGGCTGCCGTAAACAAAACGCCATAAAACGAGGAATTAATGTCTGTATAGGTTAATTCCAAAAACTTTTAATTTTGCATAGCTTTAAACAAAGAAAAAATAGTTGAAATTCGTTTATGCGTGGAGAAAGGCCTTTATTTTACTTACAATAGACTTTGCGTCCACCGAAAAAGGCAATAATTTCATAGTATCCGTCGCCGATGCACATAGTTATCAAAGCGATCAGCAATCCAATGAGAGCGGCGATTATCCATGGTAACATATATCGGCGTTTATGTTTTATAGCTCCGTAAAGTAGGCCTATGCAGCAGAGTAGGTATATCGCTGTCAAAGTTGTGCTTGTATAGAGGAGTATCACGGTCTCTGAAATTGTTAATATTGATTCCTAATTGGTACTATGAGTAGATAAAGACAATACAAAAACAGAAATGAACATCTGTTTTCGCAAATGTTTGCACCGGTTACGTAATGGAAAACTAGCCCCTTTATTTAAATAACTTTTATTGTCTCAGACAAAAGACGAAAGTGAAATGTAAACATGATAATTTTAGTATTATTTATTTGACGAAGTGAAACGGTTATTGTTTAAGCAAATAATATTAAACCTCTTTTCAAATTCCCCTGTCTATTTTTAGAAATATGTATGTTTATAATTTGTTTTTAGGTTCTGCGTAATATGTAAATGTTTCAATTAAATTTAACTGTTTTATGCAGTTTTTTATCTGAAATCGATGACGCAGTAACTTAAACTTTGTAGCTATCATGGTTGAAGCGTGACTGGAGAGTTATGCAAACAAACTCTTTTAATTTTTTTTCATAAAAAGAATTTACCGGATGCAAGATTTTCAGCTACGCTAAACATCTTGTCGTTCAGGCTATGTATTGGCTCCCCATTACGGAATACAGATTCCTCGCCGTGTATTATCTTTCTGTAATACTCTCTCGCCTCGGCGTCGTCTTCCATATCTGCATGCAACATGGCTAACATAGTGTCTACATGAGACAGGCCAGTTAACAGGATAATGAGAAGTAATGCTGATAACGCCTGAAAATTGTAATCAGTACTTAACTTCATCTGAACACAAATAATAATTCTAGATCTCCGATGTTTTCATGTTAAATTCATTAAATAACTACTTTTAATATAAATATTGAGGTAGGTCAAGATATTTATTTACATGATGTCAAATTACTATTTATCTTGCATAAATAATAATAAATGGCATTGTTATAAACGAAGAGCCCAGTTAGTGTTAAAATTGTACAGAGACGGAAAACTGAAGTATGAAATAGCTTGTACGTGGCCATCACTGTTGCACAAAGGTCACGACGCATGCAAGCGCAGAAATAATGAAAATCAGCTCATACGGGCCCTTTGCTAGACATCTACTAAGCATTACTTATAGACGAAAACTTTGGGTTTTTATTACTTTATACATATTGATGTAAATTCACTAAACAAACAAAAATACATGATTAATTTATTTATATATTAGCCCTACTTTATATAATTATTCACATTTTCAATCCAATTATTTTGTGCAGTTTCCGTGTATGTCTGCAGTAATTTCTAGTAAATGTTAAAAATAATCAAGTTGTTTAAATAAATTATATTTACTTACAAGTTGATGTACGGCAATGAGTATAGTTCCTTGTCGTATAGTAAAAATAAAAAGAAAACGATTCAAACTCATAGAATTTTCGAAAAACATGTTGCTTGTAATGTTATTAAACACTTTTGTTTAGCTAAACTAACAAAGCAATAACATCGTGCACACGGAGTATCCTTAACAAACTGATCGAAAACTGCGCGCATCTCCGCGCATATTGCCAATATCGATCTTCCGTTCTACCACGTAGCTTTAAGCTCGGATGGTAACAATTTGATAGCCAAAGATCCCGTTGCAACATTGTTGCATTCAGCTGTTTATTAACCAGAATATCCAGAATATAGAATCCATTTCTACATATAAGTAAATATTCAAATATTATTTTATTATTCCGTATGTTCTAGTTGAATATCTTTTCGGTGGGGATATGCTTTCTATACGTTCATATCACACGAATTTTCTTATGAAGTTAATAAATTCTTTTAAAAAAATAAAAAAATCTTTCAGCCATTTTTAATAGGTAATCTTGCCAAAAAAAATTCTGTTGTATGTAAATTAAAAAATTCATTTCAATGAAATGAAATAAGGATCTTGCACTATAAATTATGGCATGTTGCTTTATAATTCATGACATAAAAATCAATGAAACATATTAAAATAACGTTCTCATTACGAACAGTGACTATATGATTTACTAACCTCAGGGCTATAATTTATGACAGAAAAATCAATATTGAAATGTTTTATATATTGAAAAAGCAACTATATTATGCACATAACGAGACTGTTTAATAAAAAAACAAAGCCGTAAGACAGAAAGGTGCTTTAAGTCCTTGAAGTGACCTAGTCGCGTCCAGGGACCGTTTTGGAAATCACCGAGATGACGAGTGAGTCTAACTCTGATCACATTCGTCTCTTTAAGCCGGGATAGTGAAGGCGACTGTTACACGCAGGGGTAACTGCAAGCGGGGACTCTTGAAATATAAATAAATAAAATATCATAGTACATTATAAATTAGTTTATTTCACAACTTAAAAAATATGTAGTTATTATAACAAAACATGACTGTACCAACCTAACCCAAACTTATAGCTGGCATTAGTATATTTGGATTATTTTATTTAACTAAAAACTATCACAAGTGAACTTTACAATTAATAAACATACGGATGACTAAATAATTTGCGTCCGTTACGTGGAGGTCCCGGGATTGACTTTTCAATTTGTAACTAGTAGTTTAAAACAATTGGAGCCGTAATAAAAACCTCTACTTTAGTACAGTTTGCAAAATAAAATTAAATCATCCATACCTTTACTTATTGAACAAATGACTAACTAAGCAGAAAAATATACAATGTATGAATATTGAAATAAACTAGTATTTTCGTACGAAAAAGTAAAAATTATTTATATATTTAAACTATTAAATGATTAAAATTAGTTTTATTCTAGTTATCTCTACCTTTCGTAAAAACAATACTTCAACTCGCATAATTTACACATTAAGTTTTGCAAGAGTCGTAAATATCAATAAATAAAATAGTTTAGAACATTCTACTGTCATTGCAGCATCGTACAAAACAAGACAACACCAATCACAGGCTTGAAACATCGTTGGCATGATTTTTGACCAATAATAATAATCCATTACAGCTATTTACTGTCATCTAGCTCATTGCGTTCTGTTACTAGAGTTTACAAGTAATTATTTCTGAATACGGTCTTTAAACTAGAAGTAAAGAAGAATTAAGAACACTCAGTTGTCACCACAAACGAGATTGACAGTCTAGTGTTATAAACTATTTTATTTGTAGTCAAAAATGATTCTTGCTATCGACTAATATTCATACTTAGCATGCCCTAAACTTTTTATAGTAAAAGTTTACGATTATGGTCATAATATAAAACTCAACATACCATACAGTTACTTTTTATCTCTCTATAAAAGCCCCAATTAATTTTTATTCAGTTTCTTCCTTTTAATTTTCGAAGTAATGTTTTTTTTACGAACGGTATAAATTCATGGGTGGATTATAAATATTGCATGAAAGGACGGATAGGTCCAAATATTAAATACAATATATATTATTTATAAAAAATATAAAGGCGAGTTTGAATTTGCCAAGATAACTTCTTACATGTGAATATAGCCTAAGTCATATTTATAAATGGAAACCTAATGAAGTCTATAATGCTAAATATAATGTGTCTACATAAAACTTGTTAAAATTCCTTGTTTTGATTATTGTTCTTTCCTGTTATTCATAATTATTGCGTGATTGAGAGCAGTGTCCAGGTTATTTTTATACCTCGTGGCTCTGTGGTCTTCTGACTACGAGCAACGAACCTCTTTTTTTCCGCAAGGTGCAAGGGTATTGTTGGAGTTGCTGATTTCTCATCGGGCGTGTCTCCGGGTAGTGGATAGAGGGTCCCGGTGTACCACCTTGTAGTGCCCCGGCGTGAACCAAAATCAGTCTAGATGGGGACTGGGCAAGCTGTCGGTGAGGTTGCGGATGATGACGGACGGTGGAACAGAATTAAACTATTTAACAATTCTGATTTCAATAAATTATTAGAGAATCCCCTGTCCTTTAAGGAGTGGCATGAATTCAACTTCCATACTCAAACGTTCTATTAGGAAACAACTACAACGCAATCTAAACAGCATCAATAACATAATTATCAAAATTATCTTGTCAACTATGTTTAAAGAGGAAGTTTCATTGATCAGTCATTTGCGATCAATTAAACTTTAATTACCTAGATTCTTAAGTGAATTTTATTCAACTACATTTGCAGGCATAGCTCAAAACACCATCGGACCGTTTGAAAATTCTAAAACAATTAGACGGTCATATATATTCATGTAAGTTGGAGAAAACGTATGACAAATCGATTGTGAAAAATGAACTTAAGTTCGTTATCCCTGTTAAATAGAGACCAAGGTAACTACAGTACATCTCATATAGAGGTATGTTCCAGTGATAAGGCCGATATGTTGCAAACGGAATTCAAAAGTATATGAAGCAACAATTCCACACCCTGCTGAGGTACAGGTTGGAGAGTAAGAGTGGAGGTGGGAGCTGTCACAGAGGCTTCCCTCTTAATGAATGTCTCTGTATTGGTTTTTATAGGTCTGTCAGATTATGAATCTCATAGAGGACCTTATGAAGCATATCTAGGATCCAATAAATCTGAAAGTATCGGTATATTAACACCTTGTCAGAGAAACCAAGCTTCCCGTCTTAAAAAGAGCAATGAAGCTTTATACAACTTAATTCCTTCATTCCAATTTAGCACAGTCAATCCTGAAAAACATTGAATCATTAACAGGAGAAATCATTGGAGGCTTCAGAAGAAGACATAACCTGTCTGTATTACACTGATTTAACTACTCAAGACGAAGATTTGGAGGATTTGCTGCCCAAGCTGCAACCAAACCAAACTCACCAGAATGTTGTGTACCACTGTTAATTTATTCACAGATTACATTTGGAGAGATACATGACACAGATAAGTGCGTTCCAGGGGCAACGCCGTGGTGAAGGATAGTAATAAAGCTAACAATCCAAACCGTTAAACCATTTATATTAAACTAGCTGTTGCCCGCAACTACGTCTGCGAAATAATGAATGAAATAAATCTAATAAGATCTATTTTATCCCCTTGGGGGTAGAATTGATCAAAATCCTTTCTTAGCGGATGCCTACGTCATAACATCTACCTGCATGCCAAATTTCAGCCCGATCCGTCCAGTGGTTTGGGCTGTGCGTTGATAGATCACTAAGTCAGTCACCTTTGAGTTTTATATATATAGATTATATGAATAGGGACACAGGGATTTCACCACTATCATATTGAATGTCCTAGTTGTCTAAAATTGAGGAGCCGGTTTTGGAAACCAAATGAAAATATACATATCCCATGATAAATAGGATTTAAGACCAATGGAAATTCTCAAGCGATGTGCTTTATTGAATGACCGAGGGGTAATGAGAATTAATTTGGAAGTCGGAGACTGGCCTTCTCTCACGCTAAAACTGCGAATCTACCAAAGTGGGAAGAATTGAAGATAACTTCTTTGGAAAATTACAGATCAGTCCACGTCATTCCCTCTATACATTCAAAATAAACCTCTACCGCAATACTATATGAAAGGATTACTAGATGAACTGTTGAAGAGTAGCACGAAACAATGAAATACAGTCTCTTAAGAATTAATAATAAGATTATATATTTAAGTTTTATACGTCGATTTGACTCAATAGTTTCTTGAATGTCTGTGACGTTTTATGAACATCGAATGTCTTTCTTAATTCTAAAATTCTAGGACAAAAGTGTATAGTTAGTGAATACAATTAATAAGAATTTTGGTATAAGTTAAATGTACACATTCCTAATTTAAAAAAAATAATAATATTTACATTATATTTTTCGTAACATAGGGACTTAATTCATAATTTTGTTAGTCAATTATAAATACAATAAATGGACAATATTAGTGACTCTACATACTAAGAATACATACAGAATAATAATTACTATATAAACATAATTTATAAGATCAACAATATTTTAGCAACCAATAACGAAAAATAAAAACAAAAAGAAATTTCGTCGCCTAAAATTAGGTCTAGTCTGTCCTATTTAGTATTATAAGCCTCCACTGAGGTTGAATGAAGCTTTGATTGGAATACAAGTCTGGTATTAAAAGCCCTCTCTAAGTACAGTCAGTTCAAAATAACGTGATCGAAAAGGTATCTAGTATCAGAATGTTTTTATTCAATTGTATTATATATTCAATTCAAGTAAATGAAATGAACAGAGGGTCACATTCACACAAAATTGTATTAATATTATATTGGTGACATACAGTAAAGACGTTTGATAATGACTGAGAATGTAAGTTGACGAATTGTTATTGAATCAAATCTATAATAGTTTAATTTTCAAATCATTTAGTGCAGTCTGTTAAAGTCAATATTTTAGACACTGACTGTACTAGGAAAGTTTGCTAGCTACAACAAACGAGAGCAAGAGACGAGATAAACTGAAAGATATTCCTATTTACAATTTTATACGTGATAATTAAAATCCATATTTGCCAATGTTTTTTTTTTGTTGCTAATTTTAAAATGTAATTTAAGACTTTAATCTGAATATGCCAATTATATTATTTCATATACTTAATTAACAGGATGTAAATGATTAATATTAGAATGTTGTTTAGCATAAATGACAACCTATATTTCATTGATTTTAATAAAGATATGTCTGTTTACATGTAAGCATTTATCTGTTTCAAATAAAATATACTCGCTGAAGAGAAAAAAACTTATTATTAAACCAGTCAATTACCTTTCGCAATAATTCGTGAGATCTTTACATAATTGCGCAGGAGCTTCGTCCAGTACAATTTAATCTTGTATGATGGTTGTGTTTATGCAACTTAGCCTTGTGTCTAGTCGCTGGAGCCGCTGAGATCGCGTACGATTTGAGATGCGATTTCAAAGGGCCGGGTAGAGGTAACCGTTCTAGGCCATAAACGGTCGTCCTGGCGACGATTGCGCGACAGCATAGCTCTTGGAGGGTTAACACTGTTTTCATAAAAGAAACAAACACTTAAATTAGTGTTATCCTTAATCTTAACACTTAAAAGTCGGGTCATTTGACTAAAAGTAACATATTAATTTCAGAATGGATTAACTTAACATTTTTTGATTCAGATATTTATTAATTCCTGTTTTTTTTTTATAAAGATATGTAAAGAATACATTAAATGTTGTACAGTCATTTGAGTACAAGGGTTACCCTTTCTAGTGTGAAATTGACTCTTTGCTGATATAAATAAATATATATTATTATTCATTGACAACTGAAAATTCATAATTCTTGAGGAGCAATTAAAGCATACAAAATAACTTAGTTGAAAATAAATAGATCTCTCTATAAATAAGAAGTGTAAAATAATATTTGTTTTAATATCAAATAAGACATTCATAAGTGATGAGTAATACGTGTAATTGGGCTATAAGATAAAAACAAAACACTAGAAACATCTAGAACATCCAGGTCACGTAATAAATAACGTGAGAGAATCTTCAGTAATATTAACAATCATAATTAAAATGATGAATAAACATTATTTCCAAGCGTGTGTGTGCCAATTATCATTATTACTTGCATCAACAGAAAAAATACAAGACAACTCAGTAACAAACATAAGCCACAAATAACATAAAATGGAAGAACACCCTTTGCTATGTGTATTAGGACAAGAACAGCCCAAACCATTCTATTTATATGATAATATTTGTTCAGACCAGGAATCAAACTGAGACCTCTACATGACAAACTAAGAACATGCATTTCTAATAATAAAATATTTATTGTGAAAGATGTATTATGAAAAGATTATTTCAAAGTAAAATGTTATATATTATGTTATTATTAGATTGTGATACAAATAGAATTGTTAAAAGAATTTAAACACATGCCTATTAACTTGATAACAAAGGTATATATATAAAATCAGCCATTTGGACATCCATCCTTATAGAGTAAAAAAATTACCTTTATTACTTCGCCACAGTCTTTCCATACCATTCCTATGCAATGCCATACGTGAGAGTTCACAGAAACTCTCACGTATGTTATAATTGCAGAGAGGGCTGGCTTCGAAGAACACCATGTTGTTTTTAGCAGCATACACTTCCGCGTCACGCTCTAAGACCTGCCGCTTAAATGCGAGGTGCAACCGATTGCCTACAAGTACTTTTGGTACTCCCGGCGCGTGCTGTAAGGATTTCGAGTTATAATTTGTAAATGTTGGAAAAAAACTTCAATATTATATACAATTGGATAATATTGAAAAATAAAACTGAACAAACCTTTTCAACTTCCTCAAGCCAACGATCTATACTATCAAAGGACCATTTATTAGTGATGTCATACACTAACAAGATGCCTTGAGCACCCCGGGAGTATGACCTGATGATAGTACAAAATCTACCCTGTCCAGATGTGTCCCACAGTTGAAGCTTAACCCTCTTCCCATCTAACAAAATTATTGTTGTTTTGTATGCTGAAAACAAATGAATAATGCTATTTTATTTTCAACTGCCAACCACTTTAAACATAGAAGAAAAAGACAAAAAGAACATGAACTATAGCAATTCAATATTTATGCTATCATATAAAATATTGACAATGAGCTTTACTTCCATAGTATTTACAAACAGAACCAGGTCATATAAATACATACCTATTTATATGTTAAGAACAATAAGTATTTTACACTTTTATATGTAAGAATTCTAAATGATAAGCGACAAGAAACTGATTACAATTTAATTATTACACTGCCATTTATATCTTAAAACCCAGAACGTGCTTTATTGAAATAAATTGCTATGATCTAAACTTAAAATGCAGACTAGACAATCCACTGCTAATAGCGCGTGACAATTTGCATATAATAAGATTTTAAGAAGATAAGGCATTTATATATACAACATTGTAGCATGTTAAGCAAAATTAATGAGAACAAATATGTAAGCTATTTAATTCTTTTATTAATATCATGATTTAACTCATTTTAAAAGACTATGTGTCTTATTATTGCATGTATTTTGATTAATTTTAATTCAGTGTAAATATGCTGATACTCTATTAATACTCTTTTTACAAAAAGTGTTTACTAAAGTTCTACTATATACTTAATTATTTCTTATTGATTGTTACTGGAATAAAGTAATATTGTGATTATTATAAATGAAGGGTCCTTAAATTAATAAACTACACCTGGGATTGCACTGAGTCAAACCACACTTTATTCTGCAAATTCAAAATCATTATGTATAGATGACCTGGCCAATACATTTGAACATAAATAAACTAAAAATGATCACTAGATCAGGGCTTCTTAAACTTTTTTATATAGCGACCCCCTTCAAGCTTAGGAAATTTTAAACGACCCCCTCCTCCATATAATGAAATATATATTAACCGTAGATGTAGATGTAATATCGCACTATTTTACAATGTAAATAAAATAAGGATTAAAGAATACGTACCCATTCATTTCACATATATATAATTGGAAACGTTGACGGGATATCGGTCGTAATAAAACACAATACATAGAATGACATAAAACTATATATATATTTATTCAATAGAAAAAATAAACTTTTGTAACAATTTTTATGCCCTACATAACAGTTTTGCATTGCCACTTTTTTTCAAAAAATAGTTATAATAAAACTACAATAGTATTTTGTATGATTTTTATTTGTATTTATATTTGTACGTAGTGTGTATACTAATTTTAAAATTTTATTTATAATGATTGAAAAGTATCAGATCTTTGCGACCCCGTTTCTGTTGTCGCGACCCCCCTGGGGGTCGCGACCCACAGTTTAAGAAGCCCTGCACTAGATCATATTTTAAAGTACATATTTAACCCTGCTGTGATCAGGACATTTATAGTTTTAATATTTCAACCATACTCACCACTGCCGCTGCAAAATGGCGAGTCAGCAGAGCCATCTTCCAAGTCTTGTAATATTTCTTGTTTACCAACATCTGAATCTCCGACTAGTAATACTTTTAATAAGTAGTCATAGGATTTTGGTGCTGCTGGTAGTCGACCTACAATATGATATTATGTTGCACATAGTTTCTTAATTAGGTACCGTGAAGTCGTATGACTTTGGCCCTGAGGGGTGACTTTAGCCCAAAATTGGAAAAAGTTTGAACTTCCCACCACTACATTCTCAGAGTCTTGAGCGTAAAAGTACACTTGATAATCAATAGATGGAACTGTAATACTGGGTAGACAACAGTATTTAGCGCTGCATGGTTATTGTTGCTTGGTTTTCGATAAAATATTACTTTTGGCGATGGCCACGTTTGAAAGACGAACAACTATACCGCTGGGAAGATGTGAACCAAAAAATAAACCCACCAACGTTCCAAAAGAAAAGGCTGCTTTTCAATCCCAGAATTAGATGAAAAATGAATTGGCAAAGATTTAAATGACAATTTGTGCTAATGTTTGATCTCAATTCTGATATTAATAAAGAATAGGTTAAGTTATTTTTTTAAGTTAAGTTTTCATTGTTTTGTTACTTATTTATGAAATATATTGATTCTTGCAAGTTGTGTATGCGCCTTACTTAGATGTATGAAAATTGTACTAGCAAAATAAAGAAAAGTTGATTTATTAGATGTAAAATTGTTTTGCTTGCCCTTTGAAATATTTATGCATTATTACTTTATCCCTATGTTGAAGAAAGTTACGATTACTATATAAAAAAGGAGTGGGCTAATGTCACCCGGTCTTAAGTAAAACCTTGGCCCAAAGTTTGACAAAAAATATATATATGTAACTTATATTTTTTTTATATATACAGCTTCCTTGTGTTCCCAATAATGTGCCAAAATGATTTAAATAAATATACATCGGAATATGAAACGAAAATAAAAATGTTGTCGAATATTTGGTCGTCATACGACTTTTATGGTACAATTAAAAATCACAATAATACTCTTTAATTTTTAATTGATACAAAATACAAGAATGGAAATTGATTTTTTAGATGTAACATATTTTAAATTACTTAATCTTTATTGATGTAATAATTAAATTTAATAAAATATTAGGTCAATAGATGTTTCGTAAATAAATGTATTTATGTCAAATAGGTAGAATAAAAACACACGCAAACATATTACTCACTACTTCTTTGATGATGAGATCTTGGTAATGTAATGCTGCCGTTATTTGCGACTTGGCTAGTCGCCTGTTGTGGTGCTGCTACTATTCCAGCAGTGGCAAACATAATTCACAAATTACAACCCACGACCCCAGGTGGCATTCATCGCACACAAATGTATACATAATACCGTCCCCAATCAGTTTTTATCGTATTCCTTCAAGTAATAGTAAACCATTTCTTATCAAATCACTCGCAAACTCAATTATATACTATCCAAAAATTGTATTTTTGCCAAATTCAAGTTATCGTCCGAAATCCACATACGTTCATGTTACACAAGGTCGTTAGTTATAAAATAACGCTTTGGGAATATTTCTTGTTAATATTGCTTCGTATATGGGGCACTAAGATAATTTCACTCTTAATTGCGTTTCCAATTATATTTAATTAGTTTACAGCGACACAAAAACAACCCAGTTTCCAGAAAATATGAATGAACTGTCTACTGCTAGTGATGTCATCGTATGTACAATTGATAATTATCGATATTATACCCACTCGTCCGCATTTTTGCAATTGAGATGAGTGAATCAATTCAGGCCTTTTACTTATTAACTTGATTGTATAAAGTAGTTTTGCATAACATATGGTTTTATTAACTTTTAAGTTAAATATATTTATAAATTAATGTACATTGTAAAGTGCCAATAATATTATCAATTATATCGATACGTGTAAATAACAACTCTAATCATGATTGATCATAGACAACTCTGATTCATAGATATCATTTTTTATTTAAGGCAAAGGCCTACGCAGCCTCTCTTCATTAATTTCTAGTAGAGCTCACATTTTACTTTGAACAGTTTGCTTACATTGCAGTCGAAACCATTTTTGAATAACTATCAAGTGAATAATTCTACTATTATGTATAATCGCACTAAAAGAGACTTTCAGGGTTTGAAAAAATGAAACAAATTTTAACTAAATAGATTTTTTGTATTCTTACAAATATAAGACGAGATTTCACAGTTTAAAAAATATTCAATACACACAAAAAGTTAATAACCTTCTATACCAGGCAGTGGGAATGTTCTACTGTAATCTTCAATTTCTTCTTTTAGTTTTTGGATTTTGCCGCTAAGAGTTGAGTTTTCTTCAATTGTCCTGTTGAAGTCTACAAGTTTTGGTCCTGAAACGTCGCTTATTTCTTTTCCTAATTTCAAAGCTTTATCAATATAATCGACGACTCTGTCGATGTCTTTCTCTTTCATTCCTCTTGTTGTTAGAGCTGGTGTACCTAAAAAATATAATTGTGGCATATAATGAAGATCTGCTTATACATGAATTTATTTGGTTTTAATATATATGCATATATTTTTAAACTCACCTAAACGAATACCACTAGGATTAAGAGCACTCTTATCACCAGGAACAGTGTTCTTATTGCAAGCAATGCTGCATAATTCTAAAATTCTCTCGGCTTTAGCACCACTCAGCCCCACGTTCCTCATATCAACAAGAACAAGATGCACGTCTGTTCCACCCGTTGCAATGTTATATCCTTTACCTATTAGACCTTTGCAAAGATGTTTGGAATTCGCCACAACCTGAAATTTTAAGGGTAGTTGTAAACATTCCGCTGGATTATAGTATAGGTTACATTAATAGCTAACCTGTTTTTGGTATTCAACAAACTCGGGTGAAGTAGCTTGTTTCATAGCAGTTGCAATAGCAGCAATAGTATTGTTATGTGGTCCACCCTGTAGCCCAGGGAAGACGGCCTGGTTAATCTTGCTCTCAAAGTCATACATAACTTTGTCACCATTAGCTTTAACTAAACGAACTCCTTTCCGGAAGAAAATCACACCAGCTCGAGGTCCTCTGAGCGTTTTGTGAGTTGTGGTTGTAACTATGTCACAGTAATCAAATGGACTTGGAACAACACCTGGAAATTAAAAAACGTATTTAAGCTTTAAAGTTTTATGTAAATTCACAAGGTAACACTGAATAGTTACTTAACAAAAGCATTGTCAAAATAAAAGTTGTTTTGATAATAAAATGTCACTTATGCAGTTCAAAGCAATACTTATGCTAGTTGTAGAATACAGCTTTTAATTATGATTTTTTAGTAGGATAAATTATTTAGACATTTACGTAGAATATTTTGTGGCATACATATGATATTCTCTCTTACCAGCAGCAACAATGCCAGAAATATGGGCCATGTCAGCCATCAAATAAGCACCAACTTCCTTAGCGATCTCTTTATATCTCTTGTAGTCTAAACATCTGGAATAACAACTCATTCCAGCGATGATGATTTTCGGTTTGAATAACCGCGCTGATTTAAGGAGTTGATCGTAGTCTATGAGACCTGTAGTCGGGTCCACCTGAAGAAATTAAACATTTTTTTCTAAACTGTGCCTATAGTTAGTTTGTCGTCAAGGTATACTGACGTAATATCTATAGAAATAATTATTTATCTATATTTAAAAAAAGAATTTATTGGCTCATCTTTGACCTTAACATAACGAAATAATACACCGCCCTTATCAATCACCATGTTAATTAAGGAGGTGATTATTTTCATTTGTTTTCTTAAAATTCATATATCTTATCATTTCAAGTCCTTTACCTTACATCGCATGGCTAATTTAAAGGACTTTATATAGCATTTTACGTACGAGTCTATTCACTTTTACTATTTCAATATTACGTTTTTAAAACTTTGCACCTATCACGATTGCGGCAAAATGGGTCCTTTATTTTGTTTAAATCACGTTCGCGAACAGTCTTATTGCAGACATTACCTTATATGGCATACTTTCAAAGAAAATAGACGTGGCCGAGATTTTTTTATTAGCAGTAAAGAATCCATGTGTAAGATGGCCGCCATCAGGTAAATCCAGACCCATTATCCTTCCATGGGGTTCGACAATACCTGTGTATACTGCGAAGTTGGCCGGAGAACCTAGTATTTGAAAAAATTAACCATTAATTTAGACATATATCAATCTTTGCTTCCCTAGTTTAAATGGACCAATGCATTCCTATAGAACACTTAAATGTTTCTTTTTAATTAAATATTTTAGACTTATAAAAACTTAAAACTGTCATTATAATGTTGAAAATAATAATAATAATTAAGGTGTTTCTCAATATATATATTTTTTTTTCTGTGAAATCTGGTATCATAATTTTTCTACCAGCACAACCATATTACATTGTTCCACAAATAACTAAAACAAAGATTGAGTACAGAAGAATATATGTCAATAGCTATCGTATTTCCGTTCTGCCTATTCCAAATAGTGAACTGGTACGAACTGGTATTAATGTAATATAAACATAGTTTTATCTTTAAATAATTTCATAAATAACATCGTTAACAGGAATTCGTAATCTGCCTATAAGAGGTCATGGCAATTATCTACGCTTTGCTATAACAAATAAGTTTTATATTAGATTCAAGTTATTTTGTTTAAAAAATTCCAGACAAATATATTTCTTATCAAAACCATAACTTGGCAATTTAGAGGTCAAGATAATGTAAACGATTTTTTAACGCTGTGATTATTTTCATTTAAAACATGTTTAAAACTGTGAGATTACACCTTACAACCTTATTTATATTCTGCGAGTCCAATAAAAGCGGTCGAAACTCAAAAATTTGATTATTTTTTATATTTTACAACAATTTTTTATGCCTAAAACTATTTTTACTGCATACAAGTTGGAAATATTACTACTAATTACAAAAAATATATTTAATACAAAATCTCACCAGAATATGGTTGTACATTGACGCCCCATTCTTCTTCTTTTAATCTATAAGCGATAAGTGCTCTTTTCTGCGCTAATATTTCAATTTCATCAATGTATTCGTTGCCACCGTAATAACTGAAATGTAGAACACCAAAAATTACGAACAAATCATGATAATTAATTATAGATGGATTTTATAGTTATAGAAGACATTTAAAAATACGAAATTACTATATTCATGAAATTATCAAAAGACTACGAAAACTAATGTATTAAATGTATTGTCAAATAATAAAGCAATTTTTTAAATGTCAGTCAATATAAAATGAGATAAAAATCGTCTTACCGTTGATGTGGCATTCCCTCAGAATATTTGTTATGTAAACATGAGCTAAGACACTGAAGAACGGGTAACGAAGTAAAATTCTCTGAAGCGATCATCTCAAGCCCAGCTTGTTGCCTCGCCTTCTCGAGCTTGATGATCTCAAACAACTCCGGGTCCGTATCCCATATATTTCCATTCAAAAGTTTATTCATGACTGAATTGCTATGACAATATCTAGTCGGCAAATTCTGTAATTAAATACGATATTAAAGGATACGAGTATGTAAATAGACTTCAGCTATCAAACTGATCGATGTATCGAGTTTTTTCTTATTCAAAAGGTTAAACGAACAGTGACCCGCTTTGAGTTCATGATAACGCAATCATAAACAAAAGTTAGTTACTTTTATGTCGGAGAATGACGTCGACAGCTTTACTGCAGCGATGGAGAACGACGTACGGCGGACCGCAGCGGAGTCGCGTTACAAACTAAACAGAACTGCAGATTTACCTAATTTAAATGAAGCATGTGTAAATGTTTAGGTACATATGTATTTACTTTTCTTAACAGTTGAACAATAAATAATATCGTAAATATTTTATAGAAAAATATGCTCTATTTGTATAAAAATAAAGGTGACGATGCCCTAACATAAAGAATTTGCTTGAGGTCATCCTAGAATCGGCATGTGGGAACTATTGGTAAAACAAAATTAATGATAGATTTATTATACAAATATGAATCTTAAAATCGAAAGGGGTCTAGGTAGGTGACCTCAACCAACGGCGCGACGTGACGTTTGAATGAGCAGAAAGGAGTAGGTATCGTGAGTTCTAGTGTCTGCTATTTCGAAGTCTATACCTATGGTTATTGTACTTTTAAAAGTAGTTTATAATTAATTAGTTCGACCTGCAATACTGGGATAACACCACTTTATAAGCATAACATCCATGAAGTCATATTTCAGGATTAGTTTAGAATAAATCGGGTATAACGAAAGTGCTGTGAATCAGGGGTGTGTGGGTTTCAAGCATGGGGGTAACTGTTGCTGCAAACTTCTCATCTCCACACTTAATGAGGGTTTATTAATATATTTTAGAATGATATTTACAACATTGATTTGAATATATAGTTCTAATCAAAGCTGGGTCTCCGGAAATGAATTAGCATTTTTCATACAGGCTGGTTTCTACAATCGAACCATATGTTTTTTGTGTGAGGAAAAGCTGACCAAGTTTTCTAGGAACAAATAAAATTGGAGCCTTTATAATGTATAGATAGACTATTTTTTATTACTTAGAATAATGTTGCAGTTTAATAAAACTAGGTACCTATGATGAATGTAAAGTATTTATATTGGCTTTTAGTGGTTAACAATGTTTTATCTGTTCACATATTAATAAGTATGCATACTGAATTATCTTTTTATCAGAGACCTTATACTATTTATAAAGCAATTAACAATAGAGGCTATGTGTGTGTAAAGTTAACATAATGAAAGTACTTAGGTACACTGTTTGATAACATTGTACTTAACGCTCATATGAAACTTAATTATAGTTTTAATTAATACAACACATGCCAAAGAAAATGTTATTGTAGAATATTACAAATATATTAAAATAAACAGATGAAAAACAATATTAGCTCCTTGATTAAGTTATGAAATTATTTTATGAGCCTCAAATGCTATATCATTTTTGCCAAACATAAATAAGAATCTAATAAAACATTCGGCTTTATCACGGTCGTAAATAATTATTTTGTACCGGTATTTACTAAATAGATAACCTCAAAACTTACCGATGCCGATGATAAACACTAAGATATTTACTAAATACCCTATAATTGGGAAGTTTTATTAGACAACTATTACACTTGAAACTTAGTGAAATTACTATTGTTCTAAACAACTGTGAACCGTCGATCAACGACCTCAAACGGTCACACGTGTGCCAAGATCAAGTTAATCAAGCAAAGCTATTAAATATTATTTTGAAGGCTGAAGTAATCTTCCGTTTAGAGTTTGAAATGTCCTTACCTTAAAGGCGTTTTTAGCTTGATAATTAAAACACTGTTTTAAAACTCTTGGTGAATATCTGTTGCTAATACACGTGATATCACTCAGACAAATATTTAAAACTCTTTTACTCATGTTGGTATTCCAGTTTTGGCAACAACTTAACAAAGAATATGATATATGACGAAGTTTTATGATGGTCTTGGATGGTTATGTTATCAAAATCGATAACCCATTTTGAACTTTTTAGACATTGAATTTGACGTTTCTCACAGATCGCGTTTACTAAGCCCGCTATTGGCATCTACTGCGCGACTGAGTGCACGTGTGACAGAAATATAAGAGTTCGATACAAGTTGTTGATGTTATGCCCGTTTGTTTAATAATTATGATTCCGAACAAATACATAATTCTGATCAAGAAACTTAATGATGTTTGAAGTTTTATGAGGGTCTTATCTCTATAGTTTATTCCTTTGGTTTATTCGATTGTTTTTATAAACACAACAACCGACGCCCATGGTTTCAAGTGCGCGGTATTTTGTTATTTACTAAATTATAGTTATCGTATCTACTGCTAATTATCAAATTTAGAAAAGAGATAGTGAACGTTCAAGGTCAATGAAACTTTACCTAGGTACCTATTACGTTACGCAACATATAACATGGATAACATGAAAAATATCATTAAACTTACTATAGGCACTAATAATAGTTTTAAATTTTAATTGAAGAAAATCACTGCACTTACACCGTTTTACACAATAACAGGGACTTAAAAATGCTACTTAACCGAAAGGACTTAAATGAATGTCGGGCGTATAAATGGGACGTTTAATTTATTTGAAGATATTGTGTAGAGGAATCCACGTACGATCGCATCATTTTGCATCACTCAAAGCACGAATATAGTACGTGGTCGTGACGTAAAAGTGCGTGTTTACGTTTTGATAATTTATCACGTCACTTTGTACTTTTTATGTTTAAATGTCTAAATAATTAAACGCCATAGAGCTCATAATTACTAAAATTTATTGTTTACAATTTCACAGAAGTATCAATTTACAATGTTGACTAAATAATTAATGAAAGAAGGAGAAAAGTTTATAAACTTCATTTCGGTCGCTATTATAACATGATACACGTTTTTCCGGACAGAACGTTTGTTTATAAACAAAAAAGGCAACGAAAGTTTTCTCTAATCAATGATACTACCGATAAAGTATAGCCAAAATAGTCTTTATGAATTAACTTTTGATAGGAAACGGAAGTAGATGAGAAAATAAAATAAATATATCCAGATGCATTCATTTTTTAAATATTTGGTATAATTTTTATGCAATAATATTCTTTTTGTCTCTTTTAGAAATATTCAAGGAGCCTTGACAGCAATCACTTTAATAAATTTATAGCCAAAAGTTTCGGCGCCTGCAAGATTCTACGCCATGCCAAATTGTAATATCAGGGTCGTGAGAAATCAAAATCCCACTTCACATTCTAAAACTCTTTTACGATTACTATATTTCTAAGATGTTTCTAATATGTTTCTAATATTAAGCTTGTTATATTAGTAAGTTTTACGGGAGCAAAAAATTGAGAGAGAATTCGGGATTCCTCGTATTAATTAATTTTACTACGTATTTTTATAAGTTTATTTGCCCATAAACCTACGAGAAGCCAATAAGAGCTTACTGCCGTCGCAATATTAAAACGTCGAATGACGCCTTTTAATATGTTGTGGATATTGAGGGAATAAATAATGACACTTTATAATAATAATAAAAGTTTATTTCACTAAAAAAAATAAAACATACACAAGAAAAGAAAGAACAAATTTTATTTATTTCAGTTGTTATAAGAAGATATAACCACAACCAGCCATGGTTCTCGAGTGGAGGCCACACACCAGCAAACGCAATTAATAGATCACACTGACATTCAATGGGGGAGGCCAGTGTCCAGCGGTGGACGTCCTATGGCTGAGATGATGATGATGATATCCAGCTATTGGCCAAGTTTAAATTTATAACTATGAGATATAAAAAAATACTTGAAAAATAAAATAAAATATGTATTCAAAATGTAGGAGAAGATCAAGATATTTAAATAAGTTTACATTTGCCGCTTTTTAGAAAATCCTCCGATTTCTAGAAAAATGTGAATTGAAATGTTAAACATTTATTTGACTTGGAAAATACTTAAGTAAGTAAAGGTACCAAATCGTGCTCATTGAAAGGAAAATACGTTTCGAGCGTCGCCTTCTTCGAAACGGTTTATATCTTTGAAGTTCTGCTTCGATTTTTCTCTCACCTTTGATTTTAATTCTGTATTGGACAACTCAATTTGTCAACACCAAATATTAAATGGTAAAGGAAGTAAATGGAAGCTTAAGAAGTGTTTAAATCATGCTTAAGATAATATTAAATTTTATTAGAAAAGAAATCTGAATACCCATGTGACAATTTACCTATGAAGTGTTCGGAAAAGGGAGCTAGCTCCGAACGAGTTATATAAACACACTGTATAAACATCATGATCCAAACTTCCATTATATTTTTCATCTTCTGTTCTTCAATTATTCATTAATTTTAAACTATTTAAATATTTGTGCATTTATATTATTTTATTTATTTATATGTAATTATTAAAAAAAAAACTTATTTTATAAACGAAAATATCATCTTCATTACATTTCTAATTTATCGTATACGGTCATTATCGGATCGTATTTGGGCCGTTTGTCAAACTTCTAGTAATTACCATATCTGTTTGTAGTAACAGTTGTCTTTGGTCAAAGACCACACTCTAGCTTAACGTCAGGCGGAGTGTGGTCATGCTCCAGCCTACTACAAAAGAAAGTTCATATCTAGTTATAGGCCATGATGATTCTAGATGTAACCGATTAACTTCGGTATAAGGACGCTATTTTGTTTATTACTGAGCAAAATTATGAGAGCAACAAACTTTTATCTATATTTCTATGATATCTACAGATCTATCATCATTATCTTTATATCATCTACAGTTGTCTACTGTAAACCGCAGTCATAGCTGATATTTTATTTGTTAGGTAAAATAAATTATTATTGTTACATTTTTGTTTTAACGATTCCACGAATTTGAGTTCTTTCTTTTAGTTTTTTTAGCCATGCTTTAAATCTTATAAATGAGTATTTTAAATCGTGGAATGAAGACAGGTGCTTGAACAGAGAGTCAATTTCCTGAGTGGATAGCCGAGCTTATGGTTTTAATTTGTGCCAACCAAATCTGACGTCACGTTGTTACCGGTAACAATTTTAATTAAAATGTTTCACTTTGACAAGCCGAATGTTATTGGGTTTATTTTAAGAGTTAACTAAAAAAATATATTTTATAAATGTTAATTAAATAGGTATATAAACCCAAATGGTTACAAAATTTTTCGACCGTTGTAACTTTTAATCACAGACTTGAGTGCTATGCAAATATATACCTACTGATATCAATAGTGATATGCAGTTGTTATAATATGTGAATGTACTTAACTATGGTTACGTGAGAATACGGTGACAATAAGTCCTAGCTGTCTGCGCGTGATTACATATTATTTACAATAGTTATGGTATTCATTGACAGCGTTCTGTTATTATAAAATGAATATTTTTATCACTCGATATCAACTTTAAAGTGACATATAGTTACTACGATAAAAGAAACGTCTATAAAACTCTCAAAGATTTAAGACTAGAACTACCAGCCCGTCAATATGACCTATTTTTACCAACCGGTCAACATGATCGGATGGCTTGTGCTTGCAAACTATTAAATATAATTCAATAATCGTAGAATTGTAAAAAATATAATCGTTTACAAAAAATAATGAGTAAGGTTTTACATAAAAGTCTTGTGAAGATATCTCAATAAGTAGAATTTATAGAGCTATTTAAAATCTATTAAAAATAACATTTCTCATAATTTCTGCTTTGTTTGTTATTTACACCACAGAATACATTATCGAATAGTAAAATACATTTGGCAAAGCGCCTAAAATCAAATAACATAGGCGAGATAATGATCACAAATGAATTATTATTTGAAGCATTCAGGCTTTTCAAAACGAATGACAAACAAAAACAAAGGGATTAAAATAAATTTATTAAGACTCCAAGGAAACACTGATTTCTTTCCTATTCATTGGACAGTGAAATCGTGAGTTCGTTTTATTAATAACTTTATTTACACCAAGAATATCTAATAAATAACGAAACCGATATAGGTAATTACTAGCAAATTATTGAACATTTATCCTTGTCAAGTTGTTTAATTTTCACACAAAGGGCTAGAGTAGGGTTAACTTAAATTATGGGCATTGTTTTATGAATGATCAATTAACTCGCAAACTGTTGAGATAATAAATTTAAGCATTTACTAATTTAAATGGTTGGCAGTTAGACCACAAACAATCTCAATTTTAATTAACCCGCGGACCCTTTTAAGAGACCTAATATGTATTATTCTTTTATGTTAATATTAATTAATATAATATAAATAAAACCCACTTTTGAGTTGTATATCACCATTGTATAATACATAATAGTATCACAACTGCCAACAAGCTTCTTTACTATAAACCGTTCACTGCACAAAAATGGATTAACTTCCAAAATTTGAGAAATGCGATGAAATAATGTACTATGATTTAAAAACAATTGAAATTGAAATAAATATTGTAAAATCGTAAGATATGCCAGTAGGTAGTTATAACAAAAACACCAAATGCGTTTATACATTATAAAAATACATACATATGTAACTTTCATGTAACTGCATAGAAAACTAATAAAAAAGAATAGCTAAAAACAATCGCCAGTAATGTTACATACAATTTATGTTAGTGGTGGAGTTAATCAATTTGTGTAGTGAGCGACTCATATATGAATTATTATTTTTAACATAAAATCGTTTTATTGTTTTGTAATTTGTTAGTTGTTTAATTGTTCATAAGTCTATAATAATGATATCTAATCTATAATGTTTTTAATATAAAGCAAAGATATAATACAAAATTAAGATGTCGACAATGTTGACTTTAAAAGCTTATTGTAGGATTTCATTAACTTACGAGCAGGAACTTTGTGGTGTATCGTGACTCCGTCTTAACTTAATTAGGAGAAGTTTTCCATCCTCTCTCAAATTTTACTTAATCCGAATAAATTATGTGAAATTCTTCATAAACTTCCAGTTTTAAATTTTTGTTTATACGAATAATTATGGTAATTATATTAGGTGTTAAAGTTCGAATGCTAAGTCTATTTTTTAACTGAGTTGTTTAGAGTAAATTAGTGAAATATAAATAGTTATTAGTATTGTAGGGCAGCCCTATCTCTCTTGGCAACGGTTTTGTTGATGACGTTTGTCAAAGCAAAAAAATACAAAACTTACTTAAGAAGCAAATATACCTAATTAAACAATATCACTTTGTTTTGCACAATAAAGTATCCAGCGCTTCCCAAAGTATAAATATTTTAATTAGTAGAAACAAAATAAAAATGTCGAACGTGCTAATCTAATATCAGGAAAAGACAGCTTGTAACTTATCTAATTTTGCTTATTTTAGCGGTCTCTTTGACATCAAAGTGAATATTATATCTATTCCCTAATTTACTTGGAAACTTTTCCACTTAACTAAGATCGAAGTTTGTACTTTTATCGCGGTTCAATTTATTCCCTACGACTCAACCATTTAACCTCAGATATTTATTTAATCTCTTTTAAAACCTAAGTTTTTTTTTTCAAAATAATTCTAATAGCATATATTTTGAGTAATTTTAGCAAGGGCCTAAAGAGCCTGTAATGTATGCCCATCACTAGTAATAATATTTGGTGGAGGGTACTTAAATAAAAACAGTTTTGTCTCGGACTTCGGCGTCGTTATTTCGCTCCTCACAAACATCACATCTGGCGACGAGAAATCGCTGCATAATTGTGTTAGAAATTAACCGATGGCTCAGTTTAAGATGAGCAACATACCAGAGTTTAAACTTAACACAGAGGACAGTTGGCAAAATTACGTAAAGAGAGTGAAAGCATTCTTCGCAGTGAATGATGTCAAGCTGGATTTGCAAACCTCGTATTTAATCGCATTAGTGGGCAATGAAACGTATGAGTTAATTAACAATTTATGCAGTCCAGAAGAACCCGAATCGAAAAGTTTTGAGGAGTTGGTGGTTTTAGTGCAAAATCATCTCAGCCCTAAATCATCAGAAATTGCGGAACGCATTAAGTTTAGAACGTGCAAGCAGCGCTCGTCGGAATCATTGAGTGAATATTTGATAAATTTAAAAAAACTTGCTAAATCGTGCAATTTTAAAGGCAAAGATCATTTAGAAGAAAATTTGAGAGATCAGTTTGTATATGGCATAAATGATGAGAAAATTCGACAGCGTTTGTTGAGTGATCGCAAACTGACGTACGAGCGTGCATTAAACTTAAGTTTCGCATTGGAGGCGGCCGAAAAAGAGGCAAAATTGGGTGACGCATGGACGGCGCGAGGCAGCTTCGACACGGAAGTGGCGAGCAGCGCTGGCGGCGCGGTCTTGGCGGTGCGCGGCGGCAGCCGCGCGCGCCTCTCGCGGGTTATGGGAGCCCGCTCAGCTGTCGGCGCGTCGAGTGCGAGTGTAAATAGATCTTTTAAACGTTGTTTTCGGTGCGGTTCGAAACAACATAGTCCGGATGTGTGTAATTTTATAAAGGCCAAGTGTTTTAAGTGCGATAAAGTGGGACATATTAGCCATATGTGTAAAAAACTATCTAATATGTATTGCGTTAACAATAGTGATTCGGAGTCGGATGAAGTGGTATCAACACCAACCTTATATACATTAAATGAGTCAATATTAGGGCCTGACAACCCTTGGTATTACAAAGTAAATATAGATGGTTATTATTTGAATATGTTGGTGGATACCGGTTCATCTATTAGTGCAATTTCTAAGAAAATGTTTAATAATATATTTAATAACAAGTCAATATTTCCGACAAATAAAATTTTAACAGTTTACAGTGGACAGAAAATTAAACCGGTTGGTAAAATGTTTGTTAATATTGCAAATAAGAGTGATTGTTTTCAAGCGGAATTGTTTGTTATTGATAACGGGAATTGTCCCCCTATTTTAGGACGTCAGTGGATGTCTAAATTAGGCATTAGTATGCCATTTGTTTGCAATATTAATATGAACAAATCTGATGACATTTTATTAAAAATTGCACAAAAATTTAATAATGTATTTAAACCCGGTATGGGCACTTTTAATAAATTTAAGATTAAATTAAGTTTAGTGGAGGGGGCCGAACCGGTATGGCGCAAAGCACGGGTGGTGCCATATGCTTTGCGACCGGCGGTCGATGCGGAAATTGATCGGTTGGTGAATGAAGGTGTACTGTCCCCGGCAGAGGACGTAGGGGGTGGGGCACCCCCATAGTGCCCGTGGTGAAGCACTCGGGTGGTATTAGGATTTGTTGCGATTTCAAGGTAACCCTTAATCCTGTGTTATGTGATGATAAGTACCCGTTGCCACGCATTGGATTTGTTTGCCTCCTTGAGGGGTGGCAAAACATTTAGTAAAATTGACCTAAAAAGCGCGTATACACAATTACTTTTAGATGATGATTCACGCAAATTATGTACCATTGTGACACATAAAGGGAATTTTATTTATAACCGATTGCCGTTTGGAATTAAAACAGCTCCCAATAAATTTCAACGCATTATGGACTCGTTATTTAAATTACCTCATGTTGGTGTGTTTATTGATGATTTGATTGTTACGGGCGTCGACGAAAAATCTCATATACAAAATTTATATAAAGTATTCGAAATTTTAAATAATTGTGGCTTACGTATTGCTAAAGAAAAATGTTGTTTTTTTTCAGGACAAAGTTTCGTATTTGGGTCATGTAATTAATGCAGAGGGTTTACACACAGAGGCAAATAAAATAGACGCGGTGCTGGCGGCAGCCAGACCGGCTAGTGTATCGGAGTTGCGAGCGTTCCTAGGTTTAGTGAATTATTATTCTAAATTTGTTAAAAATTTTAGTAGTATTGTGAGTTCCTTGTACAGGTTGTTGCATAAGGATTCAGTATGGTTTTGGTCGGATGAATGTGAAGCAGCATTTATTAACATTAAGGAGCACTTGAAGAATGCTAGGGTTTTGATGCATTATGATCCCGAGTTGCCCGTGTTTGTGGCGTGCGACGCGTCGTCGGTAGGTGTGGGCGCGTGGTTGGGCCACGTGTTACCGAATGGTGAGCGGCGTGCCGTATTGCACGCAAGCAGGACTCTGTCTTCAAGTGAACAAAATTATAGTCAAATTTGTCGAGAGGGTTTAGCAATTATTTTTGGTATAAAAAAATTTCATGAATACATATATGGCAGACATTTTACTTTAATTAGCGATTGTAAACCTTTGTGTTCAATTTTTGGCCCTAAGACTAGTATTCCTTTAATGATAGCGGGCCGTTTGCAGCGCTGGGCGATTATTTTGAGTGCTTATAATTATGATGTAAAATGCATTAAGTCTGGTGATAATTGTTTGGCTGATGCACTATCGCGTTCGGCGGCGAATAGTGTGGTTGCATTTAACGATGTCGCCTTTGAGGAGGAGAAGGAGTTGTCTTATTTTATTGAGGCAAATTGTCCCGTTACATTTGAGCAGATTGCGAAAGCTTCAACAAAAGATGTCTTGTTAAATAAAGTCGTAGGATTTGTTCATCATGGTTGGCCGAATAAAATTGATAATTCCCCCGAATTAAGAGAATATTTTAATAGGAAGGACTTCATTACAATAGAACACGGTTGTTTGTTGTTTGGTTATAGGGTAATTGTTCCAAATTCATTGCGTTCATTAATTTTAAATCAGCTACATAATAGTCATATGGGCATTGTTAAGACAAAGTCATTAGCACGTTTGTATGTGTATTGGCCTAATATTGATAAAGATTTGGAGAACATGTGCAATTCTTGTGAGGTATGTTTGAAGGAGCGACGTAATCCACCAAAAAGCACACTCTCGCCATGGCCGTGGCCGGAAAAGCCGTGGTTTCGAGTACATATGGATTTTCTTGGCCCATTTTGCAGACAGTATTTTTTAGTTTTGATTGATGCCACTTCGAAGTGGATAGAAGCGTGCCCAATTAAATCGACTGAAGCGCAGGGAACGGTAAATACGTTGCGAGAAATATTTGCGAGATTTGGATTACCTCATGAGATTGTCACAGACAACGGCCCACCTTTTTCGAGTCGTATTTTTTATGAGTTTATGCATAAAAATGGTATTGTACACATTCATGCACCACCGCGTCACCCGCAGAGTAATGGTGCAGCAGAGAATGCAGTCGGTCAAATTAAACGTTGCTTAAGAAAGTCTTTGACTGACGGCATTCCAATAAATATTGCTTTAAATAGATTTCTTCTTAATTACAGAAATGCTGAACATTGTACCACTAAAAGGTCACCGAGTGAAATGTTATTTGGTAGAAAGTTGAGGTCTTGTATGGATATACTTGTGCCATCGACATCTAAGATTGTAAATAAAGAACAAGAACATCAAATTGAACGGTTTAATGGTAAATTAAGGAGCATTTCAATCGGTGACACGGTTATGTTTAAAAAGTGGTGCAATAATAAAGAAATATGGATGAGGGGGAGTGTGTTAGATAAGTTGAGCAAGAATATGTATATTGTCGAGCACGACGGCGAGAAGCACCATCGGCACATTGACCAGATGTTTGTTGCTCCGAGGAGGTCTGGTGTCGAGGCAGCGGAGGTGGACGTGGGGGACTCGATAGAAGGAATGCATGAAGATTCTGTCACAAATAACGAATCGAGTGCTTCCCGCGTGTGCCCCTCTGAGACTTCCTCGGAGTTAGTAGGAAAGCGCATCACTCGCCGTCCTGTTCGATACGGGTTCGATGAGTATACCCATCATTTAGGTTAAGTTATGTGTTTTTAGTGTTCATAGTTAAAGGTGGGAGGATGTAATGTATGCCCATCACTAGTAATAATATTTGGTGGAGGGTACTTAAATAAAAACAGTTTTGTCTCGGACTTCGGCGTCGTTATTTCGCTCCTCACAAACATACATACTTCCATGACTTGTAGTGAAGTCTTTACTTTATTCACGAACTTATTACTTACACTGCAAAGCTTTCGAAATAAATGCAATGTTGGGTCATATTTAAATTATATAATATTTTTATTAAAATGAAAAGTAATAAATACAATATATAATAACATATATGTCTCTAAAAGTGTAAAATATCAGTTACAATTTTTCTTCTTTTAAGTATGAATATCTAATTTAAAGAAAATGTGTTACAACAGTGTATATAGATCTAAAGATACTTATCAAAGGCTACATCGGCAGTTTCCAATATGAATCTTACACATTTATAAAAGGTAGACATTTGTAAGCTAATGTCACCCTTGAGACTCGATCGTGGGTGGAATATCCCCAAACATTACCATACTGAAACACGTTTTCTCAATAGTGTTATCATAAATTCATATCATTTGTTTGCTTATTTTATTAAAGGAATTGAGAGCTATTAATATGCCATCATATACCTAAACGTATGTGTCAATGACGCAGCAGACCGGGGTAAGCAGAAACCATGGAATCCCATTGATTTATTTCACTATACCGGATGATTCACTTGAACACCACATTTTCAACTCCAAACGTTCAAATGAATCACCCGGTACCTGTAACACAACATCTTCGTGTCACAGACTTTCGTATTATATGCAATATTTAGGAATGAAAATAAAGCACAGTTATTGTATGTAGGGTAGGAATGATTTCCAAACTCATAAAGGGGAACGACTGTGGATTGTAAGAGCACATTTATCTATCGGCCAGCGAGTCCCATTAGTTATACAGCGTGCAGGATAACGCCCGAGTTAACGATCTATAAAAATGAGTCATGTGTGTAGTAGCCATTTGATATGCATTGACAAACATATATGTGCGACGAAATATAAGTGCGACGTCTATTACTAAAAAATAATAGCTTCATATATGTTTAGTTTTATTTTATTTTATAAGTTTCTATTTTAAACAAATTATTACGTTGACTGGTATTAAAACAATCCAGAAGTAAGCCGCATAATTTTTTTTAAAATTAGTACAATAGTCATGCGTATAAATATTATTTAAATGAAAGTCAACGACTGAAAGTAATCTTTCCGTTTTCACTCTTAATTACCGAAACTTGTGTGTTCGAAGTTTTTTTTTCGGTTGAATTTTGCTAATGGCCTTTTTATGGAATTTCCTCAATTCCTTTCTCGTCCTTTTTGAGCAAAAAATACACTGCTGAAATTGGGCTTTTGTCATATTTGCTCACTGGATAGATTATCCTATGACTAATTACTATCATTGTTTAGTATAATACAAAATCTAAGCTAATCAGTAGGTACATTGATTCATGAGGTACATCTATAATTTATAATTTATTAAATGTACTGAATTGATTATAATCGTTGATTGAGTTACAGCCGCCTACGCAATGGGTAAACAAAATTTATACTTAGGCAAATAATAAAAAAAACGCCGGATCCAAACAATATATTTGCTCGGACACTGTTTATATATGTGGATAATTTTGATTCTTTTTAAATTAAATAATAATAATAATTTAGGAATCATTAAAAATAAAACAATAAATTTATTTAGTATACATGAATTTTCATTTCAAAAGCTTGTCGTCGAAATCATCTCTTGGATCGTTTCAACAAAACATGTTTTCAATTTATACAATTTCAACTTTAGTTTTTAATTAAAAGTTATATTTGTTTCGCGTAAAATTAATTTTGAATTAATTTAATTTTCAATAATAGAAGTTTAATGAATTCGTTTATTACTCTTGAAACTGTGTTTGTTTTTTCCCCTCTCTTCTGTTGTCTTATATAAAAATACGGTTATGATGATCAACAATCTGTCTTGAATTTTGATATAAAAGATACTTTGTAACTCAATATTCCTTACAAAGTTCAAAGTTATAAAGAAACAAAAAAAATTCACGACATCTTATAAAATTCTCAACGTAGACAAAGCAGATAAAACCAAAATGTACTTACAATAAAAGGACAACAGATGCGGAACAATCTTTTAAAATATAATTTATGTAACCAAAGGGAAGACAAAAATAGTACGCAGTAATTATCAAAGGCAATGGAGTTATCCATTTCTCGGTAGGTCAGATTTAATTTATAGATTGTCATCTGTTAATGACAATTGGGATTACCGCAATTTATTACTATCTCTGACGTCATTAAATTGTTAAATTGCTTGAAGTATTATTCAAAGCTTGTGATTAATTGTTTGTCTAGAATTTTACGTTTTTTACTCAACTTTTAGTGTAATTATAATCTGTGTCGCAGCAGGTTACAATTCAACGTTTCGCTAATTCATACCTGAATATACTTTATTAAATACCAATTCAATTTTATATATTAGAGAAATCACGTCACAATCACGAAATCAAACAAAATGGAAAAATAAAAGAATTAGAATAAAATATTTACAATTATTACATATCCTAAACAATCCTCATATAGTTACATTTTTCTGGCGTCCTCTCTAATATGTATAATTAACTCAATGCTCACATTAAACGTTAATATTGTAGTAATTTTAACAAAACAGCACCTGTAGCTTTAAGGTAGGGAATGTTGGATGTATGCCAATAATGTTACTGACATAGTTGGAACGAGTAAGCTTTGATACTCATAAAGCAGATATGAACTGTTTCTGACGTTGATATTAACGGCTACCTCTTTGTAACTCAACTGAGCAGATAAATAGTTAATTAATATTAACGTGATATATATTAATATTTATTAGCGATTCTTTTGTTTAGTAAATACATTTATTTAGTTCTGACTTACCAAAAGATTGTTTAGTATATCATGATATTTATTTTTACTTTAGCCTATCATATGACTACACTTCACCTTATTTTAGAGTGTGGTCCTTGAGTAGAGATAACTGTTACAGCAGACAGATGTGTGTAACTATCCTGCTTGAAGACTGAAGAAGTTCAAATTGACAGGGCACACTTCTTTCCTTATTGATCAATATAAAAATAAAATAAAGTGGCTTACATTAAAATGAGATTGAAAGATTTGTTTAAATAGCACATTTCAAGTTCCTTTGTATTGTCTATACAATCGATCTCAATTTTAATATTGCCTTATGCATCTTACTATCGAGTTTATTGAATTACTATCATTGTAGTATTTCGACTAAATTATCCACCAATCGTTATTTACTCTTAAACCTCTTGAATAAAAAATACTAAAAATAGAAGAAAAAGAGAAATAAGGAAAAAAAATTAAAACATAAAAACACTGAAATTATTTTCATAAAATACGTTATGTTTACTTTCCCGGAACATCATTTGTAACGCTCGGCTGAAAAAGTACATCTTTTTCATTCAGCACATCTGTGTGTTCTTTTTCACCTCCCAAAGTCAATTACGTTAAAAGTATTTGCCAAAAACCTTTTTTTAAAATAACGTTCATTCTCGTTGCACGTTTTGAATTACGTTAGCTTGACCATTATCTTCGACAGTGTCACGTAGTACCTACATCACGTTTTAAGAATGGGGAGAAAATACCGGCTTTGTATTTATAAAAAGTGGTCAAATGTCTTAGTGGACCATTCAAATTTAGTAATCTAGGTTTCAAATGAACATTTACTTTAAAATAGTTTATGCGGCTTATTTTCAAAGTTTAGCCGGCATTTTTATCTCACAATGGGACTTTTTAAATTAGTTAAATCATGTTATTATATTAACATCAGATATAATGTGAATTCTATTATAAACAGGTTACATTATGAATAAATATGTATGTAAAATAAAGTCAGAACGTAACATTTTCAGAATAACATAATATATATCAACGACACAATAAGCAGTTAAGATGGGAAAGCGACAGGTTCACAGATTCCGGCGTCGAGCTTTCCCACCGTATCTCGTTTCCCGTCCCATTTACCATTATACTATACATACGTTGCAATAATAAGATAACATAAAATTAAATAAATTTTAATAGTTTATTTATTTATAATATTTATTTTATATTATATTAGCTTTTACCCCCGGCTTCGTTCGCATTTAAGTCATTAAATATGTATCAGATATCATTTCTATAGAACTATAATCAATACTTTACTATAGTCAATTGGAAACTATAGTACAAAAAAATATTTTTTTTTTAACAAAAAGAATCCTATGTTACTTCTAGTACCTCCAAAAATATGTGTACAAAGTTTCACGATGATCGGTATGAACGTTACAAACAAACTCACATTCACATTTATAATATTAGTAGGGATATGTCATAATATATTAAGGGTATTCTTCAGTTTGCTATCAACCTTGTATGATGTTTTTTTTACGTAATTTTAAATGACATTGTGTGTATGTATTTATTACTGTTTTTAAATCATTAAAAAAAGGACATTGGTATCCAAAACAATATACAAATTAACATCTTTAGTTATTAACTAATTTAACGTAGTTAATATCTATAATAAATATAAATTTTATTCTGCAACGCAAAGTAAATAAACCAACAAAATAAGGGAAGAAATACGAACATCACATAAATCTAATCGAATAATGTAATCCCCTGTTCCCATATCGTTATACCGTATTAATCTACATAAAATGACTTCCAATATGTTTCGTATAAGCTTTCCAAGGGCGTATTAATCCGCATCACATTTCATAATTGATTGAGAGTGGTCTGTTAACGTTTCGATTTCTACTTAAAATAATTATTTATGGGTAATATAAAGCTATAAAAAGTAAAACTCGAATTGTTTTTGGGTGTATGTTATAGAGTATTTTAATCTCTAATCATAAAATAATATAATTATTGAGTTAAATGCTGAAGGAGTCACATCAAAACAAATATGTATGAAAAAGAAGTGCAAAAAAAGAAGTTCGAATAAAATCATAAATCGACTTACAAATGTTGCCCTCTGCAGTTCGTAGCAAAACAATTTATTTGTGTTTATGTTGTTATATGTTCCACATGTACCTATTACAATTATAACACACAACCTTCGTAAGACATTATCCCACGTGACATATTTCATGATGATCACGTGGCAGCTTTCAATCACTTTCCAATTAACCGCCTCGCACCAAACAAACGGGTTCGCTTAATTAATTTAACCCACTCCAATTTCACCTGAAATATAAAACAACACCTTTATTATTATGAAGCTAATAAACATTTCAAAAATATTAATAGAATTTTGTTTACAATTGCAGGGGAATATTGGAAATTTATATATTTAAATTTATATACAGTATTAATTAAAAGACTGTATTAAATAATAATTATGGCATTTATTTGAGTTTAAACGTAAATCAAAAGAACATTAAATATAGCATTATGTATTATTATTTTTAAATAAACCCCACTTGAATTAAAAAGAAAACTGCTATATATGTATATACCAGTATAGTACATTTCATTAATTAAAATATCAGTAACAAGTCTAATAAATACAGAATAAAAAGTAGATAATAAATCGACACATTACCTTATTTCAAACATTATTCCTTATAAATATAGTTCATTAACTTTATTTCTTATTAAATAAAGCGTTAGAAAATATTTTTAAAAAATAAATTATAAGATTTAAAATGACACAAGTTAAAGCTTCCTATTGTTATATTGTCACTATTGTTACGATCACAACAACGGCGTATTTATGTCAACTTCTATTCAAGACATGAAAGTGTTACTCATTTGAGATTATTTCATTAGAACCGATGTGATAACAAAGTTGACGGAGTGAAGTTAGTCCCCCTATGTGTATTTAATTAAAAATGTAGTTATTGTTATATCAAAACTAACTCAATACAATTTAAACAGCATATTATCGTATTTATTTTGATTTAATCTTACATTTCGAAATGTTTTTAAGTAATTAAAAATTTACCATGTAAAACGTTATCTAAATAAATAGAATAATAAATACATGTGCTAGAATTAACCGCAATAAAGTAACCTCATGGCTTTGTGATGTTTACATTGGATCGTGATGATTAAGTTGCGTTGTAACGCCGAAGTTTATTGGCTAATGAAAACCTCAACACAATAAAATCAGCCACCTATTTAATGTGGACAATAAAGTTTATAACTTTGCAAAATACCAAGAACTTTGAGGTGAAACTCGCATTCTTCACTTTGACGCTTTGCCCTACTTCCGAATGCGGGTCAAGCAAGATCAAATTACTTCATTTAGTTTAAACTTTTTAGAACTGTTTTATATCATGTGGGAACTTGAAGATGTTTTTCAAAAGACCCCTAGCTCATAGAAAGGCATGTTTTTATGGAAGACTTCTTACACCACGTACAAGATAAATAAAACATGTCATTTTCTAATGACCTAGTAATATATTGTTTGGTATATTCACGAAAAAGCGTATTACATTCGTAAGAAATCCATACTCTCACCCTATTCATACTCCGACAGATAAATCGACTGATCGCTCTATTATTATGTAAACCACGATAGAATTAGATTTACCATATCGTCATAAGCACGGCTTGGTTTTCTTTTAGTTACATGTAACTAAAGCCTAAAGCTTCAATTTTCGACAGTTTAGTAATTTTAGTAGCATTTAAAGTAACTTTTTTTTACTCATTCGCACTCACTGAATGTAAATTTTCACGGTACGGCCTAGTCGTAAACGGAAGCTTAGAATTTAAAATGGCATCGTTTGTTTGCAATTTGTAGTACTAACCTAACTTATATTTTTTTATGATATAGGCGATAATTCTTAAATATATATATGTAGTATTTACTATTTGCATAGAAAGATGCAGATCCAATTCTTGTTAGCTAAATATGACGTCATTTTCTTTTTAAAATACAATCCATTATTCAGTTCCTGCGACACAGTTTGTAGCTATTATAAGCGGAATAAATAAAGGATTTGGAATTGATTGAAAAAAAAGCAAAGTAAAACGGTTTTAATAAATATGCCTCACATATATTCCCCACATTATTTTCGTAATATACGGTAAGTAGTAGTTGGAGCTATAAATAGATACATTCGTCCTTGTAATAGTAAAACATATAGAAACATTTTCCTGTCATTTATCTTCGGAGGAGTAAGCGGGGGACGTGAACATAATGACAAAAAGGTCACAGGCTAAGTTGTTAAATTAGAGTGGCAATATTTCCTACATAATGAGTAGGAATTACGAAAAATTGTTCATCTTAAAGTTTGGCAATTATGAAGTTTGCTTGTAAGGGCTGAGAATAAATGGTTAACTTTACTCATAAAATTAAAACACATATAAAATATATTATTTCCGTATTTATTGTGTTTTTAGGGCTAGCTAGTATCGATGACTAAAGTACCTACATATTACAAAGATTTCGACTTTGGAAACTACAAATAAAGATATTTCATATTAATTAATACTTAATTGAAGTGATTATGGGGAATAAAGGGAATTTAATCTTCTTAAGTAAAAGATAATTACTCCCGAGTTCTCATTCCACGGTTTTAACAATGATTTAAGAACGATCCATTTTCATTTTTACAAATAGAAATTTTATTAAAACAAGATAATGTGGATTTCCCTTTGATATTCACTTGAATAATAAAAATTTCTTAAATTGACGACTACTTATGCAAGCTTCCAGTCCTTGATATCAATTTCCATTTCTTTATAAAATATCCGGAGATATCTTCGTTTGTTTCACACGAATAATTTATATAAAATTATTTTACATTAAAGATTAAAATAAGTATCTATAACTAAAGAAGATTTTCTTTACCCATTTACTTATAGTGCTTGAAAATCATTCATTTGTGTATTTTTCGAACAGTTACAAACACGTATTTATCATATAGATGCAACTATAGTTCTAATGGTTTTTTGATTTAAAATCTTAAAGTATAATTGTGTAAATAAAAGGGTTTATATTGTTTTTAGTGTTCACAAAGGACATTCAGTTTCAATTACAAACAGAAAGTAGAGAATGAAAGAAATAACTTCAGATAAAAGTCTTATTAAATTCAAATAGTAGTAGGAATAAACTTAATTGACTATAAAGGGAATTAAGTCTAAAAGTACGGCCAGTTTATTAGATAAAGGGTAGTTATTATGCGCCTGCAAATAATGACTCGGCGCTTGAAGTTTAGGATTGAATTGAACAATATAACGATGGAGTACTTTCTTCCGTTATTTGTATTCGCCTATTGTGATTTATCTATTGGATTTGCTGCCCACTACAGATACATACCTGGGGTAAGCAGGGACTATAGTGTGTTAGTTACTTCTTTCTACACTTTTTTTATAGTAGCCTGTAATATAACCATATTCCTCTTAATATTACGCTAGAGTACAATCTATGAGCGGAGTTTTTTTTTATTGATAGCCCAGCATATGACCACACTTCGCCTGATGTTAAGCTAGAGTGCGGTCCATGAGCATAGACAACTGTTACCACAGACATATGTCTGCGCGCAACAGTCGACTCCACTATGCTGGCTTGAGGAGACGAATGTGCTCTGTCCAAATTGACAGGGTACACTCCTCTCGTTATCCCGGCTACTTCCAAGCTGATCCCGAAACGCGACTAGGTCACTTCACGGGTGTTTCGCTTGAAAGTGGTGGTACTGGTTAACTGGTATTACAGAAAAAGCTCTCGTTATACTCGGATACTTCCAAGCTAACTCCAAAAGATGACCTAGGTGTTACACTTGGGTAGTAGTACTATCCCGGGACATAATTGGGTTAGTAATTATCATCACCAGTCTGCCTACTACTTATTAAATTCGTATTCCAATTTTCCGGTTCTAGGCTTTCTTGATATTAATTAAAATAGATAAACAAATTATTTTATTTGAGTAATTATATCTTAAGCTAGCATTGAATTATTTTCAGTAACAACATATTTGAGTAATACATAACTTAGTAATATTATATTTATTCGCAATCTAGAATATTCTAGAAGCACAATATTTGATTTATGTTACTTGTTGAAGTAAATCTGAAGCAAGTTTGTGTTTCGTGCTCGCAAAACTTTCCTTTCTTGTGTTTGTTTACATAATTACATATAGTGACATATACATACGAGTACAATTTATATGTATAGGTATATTCAATGTCGAAGTTATATTTTAAACAAAAGGAAACTTTTTGTTTTACATTATTTATAATTTATAATTTATTGATTGTCAACTTTTTTTTCTCGTTAGGATTTTTTAGACTACACTAATAAACAGAATTACGCTAAAAATAATCTTAATTTTATCGTCATAATTGAGATTTTGAGGTTAATATGATTCGACTAATTAAAAAACATTTTTCAGCTTACTATAGTCTATAAGTATCTATTTGGAATTTTCTGAGGCGAATATTTAAGCCAGAACTTCTTTAGTTTGTGAATACAAAATATAAAAATATGAAAGAACGTGATTTTGTATACAACGTATTATTATGTCTGACAATAGTATTTCCCCGGCGCTACAGAAAGACAGAAACCGGGAGCATAAATCTCGCCGGGTAATAGCTGCTTCAATTGAAAACGTTGGACTTGAAATACAATTTTCATGAATAGTGAATTTTATTTTTTTAATAATAATTTATACGTCGACTTACTCTTTTATTTAGATTAATTTTATTCGATGTTTCGAAAGATTTGCAACCATTGTGATCAATTAATACGCTATATTGTTTAGTAATTAAGTATATAAAACAATAAATAACTCTAACAACCTATCTATTCCTAAAATACGTAAAATGAAACTTCATTTCTTTTATACGGTGAGTTTTATGACCTAGAAATTAAACTAGAATGCAAAAGTAAATGACGTTTGAGGATTATAGTCTATTTAATGGTTGCAATCGGTTACGAGCGCAGAGAAAAAGAAGCTCAACTACGGCTGAAATAATTTCAAAAGCCAATGAGATTCGAATTGTATGCAGGCTTGGCTACTCCTTCTTTGTGTTATTTAATATATATCTTTTAAAAGTAATTTTTAATGAATTGAGTATTTAATTCGAAGTTCTTCAAGCGAAGTGGTGTTGCGTAGCATAGAATGCGCTCGTAGAAGCTACGACAAAAGCTCGTAGTTTAGTTCGTGCACGTAGAGGAATTGTATTTACCAAAGTTTTGCTTGTTTGGTTTAAGTATTTGCTTCGCGTCTTCTGTAGATTCACACTGCTTAAAACTTGGCGAAATATGGTGTATAATAATTTTTGGAACACGAAATATAATTATAAATGCATATAATATAATTTATCCAAAATAGTGAATTTCATTCATAGTTGATTTATTATATTGGAAGTAATATAATCTGATGGTAGATAATCTATCAAATCAAAATTAATATTCGGCTAAATCCATTGTCATTCTACCAGAAATCTATAGTTTATAGATTTATAATGTATTGAAGTAGAAAAGAGCGAAGTAAAATATTTCCAGTTTATACCCTTGAGCAGAGCTGGCTCTCTAGAGAATAAAAAGTACAAACAGTGTGATTGTATATTTATCTGGAGCGGAACTGGAAATATATTTTACTGAAAAGAACAAAGAGCCTCAATAATTTGATACCACCTTTGTGTGTCTAAGCATGTTTGTAATATCAATTATAACAGCTTTAACAAGGCCCAGTAAAAAAAACATATGAACATCGCAAATAAACTGCTGCTTATGTAATATATAATTATAAAAACATAATTTTAGGATCACTAATTAATGATATATATTTTAACATAATTTCTATATTATATATCTTCCTACGAAAACATTGTTATAATCTATTTAATTTTCAGGAACGACTACTATATTTTCGAAGATAAACACAAACTTCATTTAGAAAAAGAAATACTTTTCGTAGCACATGTTTCTTTTTACACAAACTACCACTTGAGACACGTGGCACTTCTACACAAATACCTATAATAAGAATAGTAGCTCACCACAGACGAGGCACTGAGGCACCTCAGGGATATATTGCAGTACCGCTTCTTTTTAATATTTCCATTTTTACAAAAAAGAAAAACAAATAGCTCATGATACAACAGTAGTCTTTTTTAAAAGCCAGTAAAATAGCTATTATTTAACAAGGCAAATGGATGCCATCATTCTAAATCTCGCAATGTTTATTCTAGAACTGCTTTTATCTTCACAGTCTTTTACATAACCGCAGTACGTGCCTCAACTCACATTTGGAATACATCTTTTAGCAAAATACATACGGCAATCCTCTCTACTTGTAAACAAAATGTAAATAACACGTATTTGTTACATAGAAATATAAATAAATCTATTTTTGGAACTCAAGAACCATGATTAAAAATTTCTAAGATTATTCATTACGTTTCTAGTAGAAAGTTAAAAGATTGTATGTGGCTTACTATTATAAATGTGTATGTGTTTACCATAAAATAAACATTAACAAAATATTAATAGTTATTTTTTGACATGAGAGTTTACGTGTACATTAAAAATTTGTAATTTCTTGTTGGGCTATTGCCATATTCATTCGATATCTGAGGCTATCAATAAAACAAGAAGAAGAATTTAAATAATGCACGCAACATTGTAAGTTATTCGCATCGTTTGTTATTTAAATTAAAATTACAAAAGACAGTATCATAAGATTATTAATTTTAAAATTAGCATCAAATATATTACAATTTTCATTGCAACGATGGAGCGGGTATTAATTTAACACAAATTAGTTGTAGGCGATGAAGCGAAACTCTCATCTAAACGAGAAAGCACACTGAAATTACCTACCAAAACTAATCTACTACCTTAATAATTTATTTTAAAAATATAAATTCAGCGATATAAATAGGATTAGTTGATATTTAGATGAATTCCAAATCCATTATATATGTTATACCTACTTACTAATATTATAAAATCTGAGATCTCTGTCCGATTTCAAAAGACCATTTTTATATATTTCGTTTATTGGACTATAATTTGTAATTTTTCTGATGGATCTATGAAAGGAAATTCTTTCAAACATTATTAGTAATTAATCTATTACTCTCTAACAAATCTAACTTTAAAAATATTTTGAATTACAAAAAAACTGACATCAAAATAATATTTATGGGTCCTAAAGAATTCGTATGAGAAAAATATTCATATAAAAAGCAAAAATATTCATCTCTGCTCAACCCAAAATCATGAACGTCTACAAATTGTAGATCTTATTAGAATTTTATTTTATGAAATCTTCACGATAACATAATTGAGTTTAACGTTTCAGAGCTACAATTTCGTTAAATTGAACGAACAAAAACCATAATAAAATTGAAAAGGGACACCGTTATACGATTTTTCTTATTATTGTAACTTGGACAAACTGTGATGTCGATGTTATTTATTTTTAAACAAGTTTGATACATATAAAATAACATTACTAAATAATAAACATGTTGTTATGTTATGTTAAAGTCCTTACACAACAATACACAGATGAGGTGTAATAATAAAAGTTAATTTTCAATGTTGAAGTTATAAAGTTCTCATTTCAGTCCCCAGAAGAGCTCCCTTTTGTAAAAGTAAACTTAATTAAAATAATAATTAGAATTATTTATATTAAAACTACTATTTTCCCCACTAAAAGCTGCAATAACCGCTATTCATTATTATTAAGAGTAAAATTTGCGCCGGAAATGTTATTTAGTTGCATGCCCGACGATTTCAGCTAAAAGCATGTGGTATAAACACTTTATTTCTAGAAATATGTATAATATACATTTATAGATTAGTTTATGTATATTTTTAAATATAACCAACAAGTAAACGAATTAAAAGAAAAAAAAAACAATCATAAAAACATCTTTAGAAAATCCGTTATAAAAGGAATTCTTACGCTACGAGGATTGCCATCAAATATTTGCACTGTTCAATCGATTAATATCTAACTCACTGAATACAAGCGACATCACTACGCGGGGAGACAACACTAGAGAGTTCGATATGGGCGTGGTCACGTATCGATATGATCTACTTCGAAATTATATTGTCATTTAATTATTACTTATTTCGTGTTATTAAAGTGATTATACTAATTAACTCTGTGTTGTATATTATATATTGCTCGCTTTGTGTGTTTCCTTGAGTAGATACATAAATAAATTTAAACATAAAAATATGTTGACTTTCGTACAAAGTTCCTATTATCATGTCTTTACGTACGTGAATGGGTTAAACAATGCTATTTGAAAATAAATTAATAATTAATATAATAGCGAGCGATTTTTAAAAGCGTATAATGTAACAAAAACAAAGATATGAAAAGCAAACATAATTTAAAACAATCACCTTGGTTGACCTCAAATAGAGTTCATGGAAGTGAGATAATACAATAGGAAAGTTAATAAAATATTTATATGTCACTAAATATAAACGAACCCGAGCTACTCGTGTGTGTTTCGTTTCGATGCCTTCAGACTCGATGTAAATAAATTGAATAAAGGAAATGTTCGTAGTATATTTCTCCCTATATCCAAATACTATGAGATTTTGTACAAGGCTTGTCGACTTACATATTATTTTATCTTTTTATAGTAATGATAATATTAAATCAATTTATATCTATCATATAATTTTAATATGAAAATAGAAAACACGATTTGCTATCGCGATTTTTAAAATCAGTTTCGCCACGACCGGGATAGCTGCAAGACTTTTGAAACGGTGGCTTTAACTAATAAAAATAAACACCATAACTATACATGCGGCTCGTATCTTATATTAAATTAAATAAACGTGGTAGATTTAAAAAATCGGAGTTATTTTTATCACATAGGGTGAGAACCCTAAGTCACGGTCGATTACCACCGCTGTAAGGAAAAAATAAACAGAATAACTACTTACCCCAAGTACAATTTAAAAACAAAATAACTTCTTTTAATTTGTAGTAGGCTGATACGATTGAAACATTCAAGCTCTCCTTAGTATGACGTATATTGTGTTTAAATCAAATTGATTTATTATATTCGATTATACACCTACTTATTTTTAAAAATCTGGGTTTCACGTTCGTTCTTGATAAGCAAGCCCGTGACTTATGTTCTAGATATTAACAATGATAATGGATTTCCATTAGCTGCCATCGTTCATCATTCTGTTTACTTAGACAAGTATACTTGAAAACCTCAAAGATTATAATATTTTAAATCAGAACTTATTCGAATAATATATGATATTAAAGAAAGTACAATATATTACATACTTTAATGTTTAAAGTTAATATAATATAATGTGAAAAACATATATTCTATTTTCAGCGTAATAAGTAAGTTCATATTTTCATACGCTAGAACGCACGACCTGTTTTCCATTTGAGTGCGTTCTCAAAGGAGAACATTGTCTTTGAATGCATTTTGAGCGAGATTTTTTGCGAAAGAAATCAAGCACAGTTGCAAATATAAGAAGGAAAATGCAAATTAAATTTTTCTAATGTTTCGAGATATTTTACTTAAAGGGGGATTTATTATGAGTTTGTACATAATAATCATAAATACATACAATGCCCATTGCCCATGTTCAAATGTACCACTAGATGACGTTAGTATAGTTTAGGAACGTCTGAAGGTTTAGCCACTGCAATCATACAGAATGAATTTTAATGTGCAAAATGAAGTGTGGTTCGACACGGTGTATCCATAAGTGTGGTTTTATTTGCTGCTTTTTAACATCGTGAGACGGTTTTGGGACTTGTACAGCCCACTTTCCCTCGATTACAAACTAGGACACAATAATATGGATATCAGGATAAGTGCGTTTACTTTGGTGGATAATAAACGCCTATGGATTGTGTAAGGACGTAAGGTAAAGGGCCCAGTTTCTGACACTTTAAGAGTGATTCTAAGATTATAATAGGATAACTTATAAAAAATTTAATGTGAATCAATAATGTTTTATTTTAAAAATAAGTTGGCGATTTCTTGAACAGATTATATGCGTTAAATAATTTTTTAACCAAATTAATAATAGAAATTAATATTTTAAAAATTAATGTTTAGAGACCCAGTTTCTGACACTTAAAATTTATTCGGTTGTAGTTTCTGACACTAACATCGGCCTAGTTTCTGACACTCATTTGAAAATTATTTTTTAGGTTACATAAGTACTATCAAGTTCCAATTTGTAATAATAAATAATAATTCATCATTAATTATTATTTATTATAAATAAAACATTGATTTTTTAACACTATTAATTAAAATGACGTATAAATATAAAAAAATATTCAAATAAACACAATTTAAAATTAATTTAAATTCTCCACGACTTTTACACAATAAAGTTGTTCGTGGAATTTTAAATTTCAAGGCCGTAGGTTTAACAGGTTGACCAGCTTTTACTTCTTTTATCGCTTGCTCTAACGCTTTATCATCGTAGCTTACTTTTTTTTTGAATTCCAAAAAATAAAAATAAAATAATATTAATAATAATAAAAGTATTTTATCATCAATGAAAATTATTATTCAATTAAAAACAAATTATTACCGTAACAATTATTTCAAAAATTAACAAAAGTGACATTTTGTCCACACTTGATATTTTTGTATTAAAATTAATTTTTAACAATAAATGATATTTTATTTACTCTACAAAATATTCAACATTAATTAATTACTGTAATTAAAGAAAATTATAAGACAAAGAATCACTATAAATATTTTTAGTTTTAGTTGGTCGCGTCTGCACTAAAAATCGAGTTGGCCGCGCCTTATGAGTGTCAATAACTGCAACATGCCAATAAAATTGAGCCTAGTTATTGACACTCATATTTTAATAATAAAATATTGTTTTTAATGATATTTTAATATTTTATAGCGAAGAAAAGGCTATTATTAATCATACAATATATAATTATATATGTTTTTATACTTACATGACTGCTAAAATGCGTATTCAATATACGGACACTCTTACGTCAATAACTTAGACTACAACCGAAAAATCGCTTCGACCGTCACTCAGGGCCTTAAATATTTTTTTTATATAAAGTTGTTTTGTTTATAACTATTGCTATTATAAAATCAGTACTTAATTAAATTATTTTACTTTTGAAAAAAATAATTAACTTATATAAGTAACAATTTTTCTTTAAATTGAAATTAAAGTGAAAAGTGTCAGAAACTGGGTCAGTGTCAATAACTGGGCCTTTTACCTTATGTTAGTTGCTAAAGTATGACACTAAACAGACGTACCTTGTATACGGAGAGTTCCCACATGCGTCGTATCAGCAAGCAGCGAACAACAAATGAAAATACTTATAATAGTCCTACATGTATCTCAATAGACTCGAATATTTGTATTGTTATAATAATGTAAACAAGAAATCACTTATCTTTTATTGCGATATTGAAATGTGTCTGTTTTATTCATTGGATCGCACTTACATCTTAAATTATTTACTGTTTTATCTAACGTCAATAAATAAACGATCGTTACACCCAACAATGTTTTGTTGCTGTAATTCTCAAGGATTCGATAACATTCTCCTATTGTTGATTGACTACGTTAAAGTGTCAATTTTTTGTTTAAAAATAAATGATTACTTTTGTACATTACGTAACACGTTAAAGTAGACAATCGCACGGGTGTTGGTATATAAAAGTTACGATCACGTTCTCAACATACAGGAAGCAAGAGTAATTTGGCCAAATCTATTTTCTACACTACCGAGAGGGGTTCTTTGGAACTACTATAGACATTTATCACATACCTATAGATGTTTGAATGTATAATAAAAGGGAGTGTGGGCGGCGTGTGTAGGGATTGGATGCAAAATTGTTAACAAATTGTTCAAGACACAAAATTCCACTCGTTTAAAAATTTAAAATATAGAATTGAAAAAGAAAATATTGAAGAATCTCTGAAATCTGAGGAAGCCTTCTGCGAGAAGTCTTTTGCCTTTCATGAAACAATAACAAAATTTTAAACAGCCTAATAATAAATTCTATCAAGATAAAAAAAAGTTTGATCTCTGTTTGATGGCTGCAAAACTTTCGAAACGTCAAAATGAACACAACACTAAGCCACATTAATTCTTTTAAATTAGTTGAATTGTTTTCGAAAATAACCTCACTTTAATCTATTATAGAAAACATAATAAAAAATAGTTTGTTTATATAGTATCTTGTCATGTGATCGCACTTCGTCTGATGTTAAACTAGCATACGGTCCATAAGAAATGATAACTGTTACCAAAGAGAAATTTGTGAAACTAAAATCACTTCTGTCTGTCAGCTGTCCAAATTGAAAAGGCACTTCTTACAAATAAACAATAATAAATTAATTATAATAATAAATAAAACGTTTATATGAGATTCATTTTGAACAATTTGTTGCCTTGACATCAAAAACCAGTGTTGAAACAGACCGTATTGGCGCTGCACATTCGTTTTATATTTCTTAACTATGTATAACTTAATACAACATGGTCTAGCTTAATACCACATAATAAATAATGAAATAGTAGTAAGATATTGGATAAGGAAAGTTGTCATCTGTGTTTACATTGTTTTCTTTATTTTTATATACAGGCTGTTTCAAATTTTTTCCATGAAATAATTTTTTAATTTCATGTTGTTTGGATCGTTTATGTATTTAGCGTATTGCTTGTCCTTATGTTTGCATAGTTTAACACTAGAACTACTAACCGGTCAATATGACCGGTTTCAAAAATTCTTCACAAGACTTTTATATACAACCCTACTCGTTATTTTTTGTAAACGATTCTATTATTTACAATTCTACAATCAATTTATTGAATTATATTTAATACTTTGCATGCACAAGTCATCCGGTCATTTTGACCGGTTGGTAAAAATAGGTCATATTGACCGGCTCGTAGTTCTAGTGTTAATTATGTTATGTGTTAATATTTAAGACATATTCCAGCAAAGACGGTGGACAAATCCTATCGCTAGACACTGACACTAATAAATAAGCTTAGCTGGAAGTTGCAAACAACGATAATACAAAGTGATGTGACCCGAATCGTTCAATACGAGTGACGGATATTTATCTCCTTTTAGGTTTAAGATGGAGTTTTTATAGAAATTTTTATTACAGTAATATACTAATTATCATTTGTTGTTCTAATTGCTTACTACGCAGGTTTGAGTTTTTGGAAATAATTTAAGCCACGAATGACACGGGTGTAATAAGCTTTTTTATATTTTATAAACATATATTTCTGCATTACCTCAGACATTGTATAAAGAGTTAAACTCGACTAATAAATAAATTTAACTCAAGTAAAAAAGTATTCACGTTTTTGCAACACTAAATACATATTAATATCTCTAAATATAATTGAATATGTCATTAATTAAAGGCAATGAGAGTATAAACTATTTAGATAATCGAAATTGTTCTGTCACAATTGTACTCAATCGATGTACATAATTGGAGGCCTTCCAATTTGCATGCAGTTGTTTACTAAAATAACCCACAATAAAGCTTCGGTGAAAATTGACACAATCGAAAACAAAATATGTTTTGTATACCCGTAGTTTTATCTCTGTAAAAAATGTTCCATGCAAAAGCCTCGGAGTTGATATTTGTTGTTTTTATACGACGTACGTAATAACTAGTAACTATCTGACCGAAGCTATATACAAAATTGCATTGGTATCGCCGAGTTTAAGGAGATACGAGCCCATGTCTACGCGAACTCTACGGTTTCGCTTATCACAAAATTGACGGTAAAAAAGTTGTTTGCAAATAGGTATGTAAAACAAGCGACATTCAGGACCGGCAACTAACACATTTACTGATAACACAGAAATTTACTTTTGATAAATTTACACGTAATCATTGTAATCGTTACGTTTATGGGAGTTATGAGCTCTAGTATTGAGTTAAATATTTACGGAAAGCACTACTTACTGTCTGAGCTACTGAGTTAATACGTAAGCTTCTAGAATTCCTAGAATTCTTTAGTATATTTAAATGAGTTAATATGTTGCTAGTTTGGTAAACAAAGGCAGCAGGTTTGATTCCCGATCAAAACAAATATTAATATAGACACAACATTTCGCGTACGTGCGTTATCAGTTTGCGTATATCCTTGTCTTATGGGGAGCACAGGGTATCTTACTTTGGGGTCAGGGCGTTGTATGTGTGTATGTTTTTTTTTTCTTTTATTTTCAATTAGACCTAACGTAAATTATCGACAACATTTCACGTATCTTTATACGTATAGGTAGTCTGCCTTTTTATATTTCCGCTCACGGATTCGTCATTTACATAGCAAACTGTGATTTGTAGAACGTGTGACATTCTACAACAAGCATTCTATTGTTTTACATTGTTACTTTGTTCAAAACTTATTTATTTCAATGTCTTTATTCTAAAGTAACTGTGGAATATTTTTTCGCATTTTAAGAATTGTATGAATTAATTTGATTTTTTTGAAATTTAAAAATTGATTTTGTGAAGATTTCAATCTTATTGAATGAAATGAATTGAAAGGGGGTAAGAAAGAAAAACAATTAATTTTATTCGTAAGATATTATTTTTAATCTCTTGGTCTTTAATTTTATTTTTAAATTAATTATTTACTAAGCTATTTTTTATCTATTTTAATTTAGTTAAAATGTTCAGGATTTATTTTATTTAACACAATGATAATTTTAATGATATATTTAAAATTAATGAAACTTTTATACCCTGCAATATCTATATTAACTTATAGATATATCTGAAGAGTTAGATGCAGAACTCCTTTGGTCCTTTAAAAATTCATGAATTTAATAATTTTATTTAAATAGGTATTATCAATTGTATTACAACTAATGTAATAATCCATAATATTTAATGAAATTTAGTAAGCTTTTTATTCAGAATAACGTAAGTAATTTAGAAGACCTTTTACGGCTTACCATAGTCAGACTTATAGACCGCGACCACGAATGACAGTAAAACGTTCGAATTGTCGGATTAAAAGTAATCACAATAAACGTGATAATAAGCCGCAAAAGGTATTTTAAGTTAGTTAAATCATGTTCTAGAATAATCTAAGATAACACCATAATAACAACGTATTATAATAAAATGTCTACACGGAAAAAACTGCTTAAAATTGAGCATAAAAAGGCTTCATTCAGAATAAAAAATAAGTGTTCAAATTAATTTTTTACATTCCTTTTACTCGAGAAGAAAGCGAGTCATTAATAATCTCTTTTTATCTTCACAAAAAAATTGTTAAAAATGTGAACATTTTGTATTAAAAATATATTTTTTTATTTTTAGTCTGAGTCAAGCATTAAAATATGATCTTCTAATTATACTACTGAAGATCACTTACAAGTTTACAACTTGAATCTAAGTCCCTTACTAATTACACAAACCTATCGTTTTAAACAGGAATTGAATGGGAATCTCTTACATTTACGATTACTTCGATGTCATCAACAATAGTTCAGGCATTAAAAAATATATCCTCCTTGCTTTTCGTGGGATAATCTTTAGGAGGCAAATTAACAGTATTCTTTCTCGGATAATCTTTTGGGGGTAATCTGAAGCTATCGCGAAGATAAGTAAAGCGATTGAAATTGTAGAAATATTGTTCTTCTCCTGGTGGATACTGTGGGTACAGTTCGTATGGAGCTAGACCGTAGGTTAAGTCTAGGTCAGTGATAGAGTCCGCTAGGGCATGTTTAGCGAACTCCTGCTTGTACCGTCATGATTGCTCGCGATATGCCTTTCTCTTGTCGCACTTCTCTTTAAGGATGTAGCAAAGAGCTATAGCAATGAGGACTGCTATAGCAATCGCCATACTTATACTAATCCATATTATTTCTTCGTTGATTCCGCTATGAGATTTTCCTGCAACAATTTTATAAATAAACATTTTATATACATTTTTAAAGATCTAACAAATAGAACATCGTCTACGCAGTTTACTTGCGTCTAACAAGACGTCTAAGAGAGAACGATTTATTCTGAATTTTAGAGTATATATGATGTTACTCCAAGTTTTAAATGATTTCAGCCTTCATAGACAAAACTGTCGCTCAAACCAACATGTCTACAGAACTCACTTTAAAGTTGTAAGAAGTTACGTTAACTGTGAGCAAATTTTGTTTAGTGGACGGGCACTTGTCAAATATTCGCTGGCAACTGATTTTACGATGTGTTGTATAAAGTTTCACGGTTTAATTCAATACGAAACTCGTATAAAACTAATTTTAATTTTATGGGTATATTCGCAAATTTATAATGAAAAATATTTTTGTCAAATTACGATAATAAAAATATTTGTTTCAATCAGTGTTATTTCCTAAAGCCTCCATACAAAAACAAATTATTTACAAAATGAGTTTTCGATATTAAAATCCGCTGATTGAATTTTTCGTTCAATTTTAATGCCTATTGTATTTCCCAGCTAATTATCTGACAATTGTATTTAACAACCAAAAATTGTTATAATAAGCCATTGGGCGTATATAAACATCGTCAACAAAATACCTCACTTACAAAGCTTAGCACCCTTTCCCAAAAGACCCAAACCTGTTTATCTTGCTTTGATATCACAAATCCAAACATAAATTGAACCCGTGTACAAATCCTTGCTCCCATGTCGAAATTGTTTTTCTGGTAATTAAACTTTTAGCGTGTTTTTGTGTTTACTAATTATTTCTAATTATTGTGCCATGTTTTTTGAAGCGCAATAAAGAATTTTTATTATTATTATTATTATTATTATTTCTGTGGTAATTATTAGTAGTCGTACCTCCAATATTAGGTACGATTTTTAGTATTATTTTTTATTTCAATATAACATTCGATTTTTAAAGTCGTTGCCATGATGCCAATGTTATACATATCTGTTATTGTAAATTGTAACTTTACAGGAGATGCGGAAAACTTGTGACGTGGTAGAGAAAACTAATCCATATAAAGATTGCTACATGATCACAAATTTCATATTTATGTATTCCAATTACGCCTTACTGTTTCATTTTCGCAGTATATTTATATCTCTATATCATATTAAAGTTTGTTGTATTATATATAAACACGTACTGACCTCCCATTTTGTTGGAGTACCCTCCCATTTTGCCAGCAACACGAGCCGAAGCACCGCCAACCATCATCAACACCAACGCCCCCATGCGCCCACATACTGATTCTGTTAACATAATCAATTAGTAACATAAACTCTTATTAGAATCCCAAAAAAGACTTAATATTTGTATTAGAGAAAGGCGTAAAACAAATGAGTTGGGGATAAAGAAAAATAAATAAAAGAATTCGAATAAAGCAAAATACGTCGTGTCATGGAGAGTACTAGTGCCTGACTAAATCGCATTTGTGCGCTGGAGTCATAACGGAAGCAGAATAACGTTGTCTCTTTTTTATATTAGTCTAGCATGTGACCATACTCCGCCTGATGTTAAGCTAGAATGCGGTTCAACTGTTACCACAGACAGATGTCCACGTGCAACAGTCGACTTCACTATACCCAAACGCGCTCTGTCAAAATATGACAGGACACACTCTTCTCTTTATCCCGGCTACTTCCAAGTTAATCTCGAAACGTGACTAAGTCACTTCACGGGTGTTCCACTTGAAAGTGTGATACTACTCCAGGAAGACATACTGGGCTAATGCCATCATCAGTCCGCATCTTGTGACTTCTTATTTTTATTACTATTGGTCACATCCACCGTTTTAGTTCCCAAGTATTCCTTTTTATGTTTTATTTATCTACAACCAAGCTTAGCATGACCCAAATCCCATAGTATCGATTGTTGAATAAAAGTCTCTCTTTGTATCTGAGATTCGTAAACTGTAAGTCATTTTCTGCTTTAAAGTTACGTAATTGTAATTTAATTAAGTACTTAATTTAATTAAGTATGAGTATTTTTATTACCTACGTAGAGTCAAAGCAGCATTAATCTTTTGGCTTTAAGAAAAGAACCAAATAATCGTAATATGTCGAGGTTTATGGTCGAATGATGTAACAACATGACGAATCACGTTGTTATTCTCTACAAGCCTAATTACTACTAATGGAAATATCGGTAATATTTACTCACGTATAACGATCGACATTTTGTTTCTTTTTGCAATACAATAAATTAACACGAATATTTGTCCACTTCAAATTTTAATCTTGCCAGAGAATTCATGAAAAATGTACCTGGAAATAAACAATGTACATTTAAATCGGATTGGCAATCGTTATTGTTAACATTTAAGAAGATTATTTATTTATTTATTGTATTGTTTTTTAGTTTCGTAAGGATAGGTAGATATGAACACTAGTTTTCGTGCTCTTTGTGCATCAACATATACTTTGCTTCCTGTATTCTTAAATCGTAGATCGTCATTTATTTACCATATATTGTTATTATTGCGATATGCGAAACTTCATTTTACGCTATCATTTATGACCGCCACACTCTGTTAACTATCTAAATTATTGCCACTGGCATCAGATGGGGACGAGTCAGTATCTACGCGTGGGAATACTGGGATCGGGGGCGACGTGAATAGAATTCTCTTTGTGTACCACACGTTGTATTAGGAATGTGGATTCTGTGTGAGCTCCAATAACGTTGTCAGAGATAATAAATTAAGTTTATTGCTAGAAAATTAGCATTACTTTTATCTTCTTACAAACAATTATTTTAACATTTCATGGCATCTACAGAAATATATTACATCGTAACTTGCATTTTATAATAATTTTCTTAACCTATACCAGGCATTCTCAAAGTGGTGTTCCGCGGAACCCTACGGCTAAAATACTGCAAAAAATACCTACCAAAGGGAGATTATAAGGTTATATCTAAATATTCCAACTAAATATTACGTAATATTACATTGCAATATGATTATTCATAAATACATATAAATCAGTTTTTTATAATTATATTAAGGCTTTTTCCTTCGCCAAAAAAGTTTGAGAACCGCTGATCTATACTAAGCTGGTTTGGTCCATGAACAGACAACAGTTGCTCCCATTATGCCGGCTTAAATATACGGTCTAAATTGACAGAACACACTCCTCTGTATACCCGGCCAGTTCTAAGATGATTCCGAAACGCGATTAAGTCCTTCACAGGCATTACGTTCGTAAGAGGTGGTGCTAAGCTGGGACGAAATACTAATAAGCATCATCAATCTGCCGACTACTGATTATATCTATACCTAATCATTAATTATCCAGAGGTACAATTAAACGATAATATTAATGGTTTCGCTTATAATAATAAATCAGTAATGTCTTCTCTGCGTGGGACTACTGGGAATAATAATTATTTTCAATAATATCAGGATTAAAATAAATACATGAATTAACAATTATATGGTTTGCAGATGCAATTCAACTATATTAACTGTTTTTAAAAATGGTAAAAATATTATTAAAAAATATATTTATTTCTTAATAAAGACTGTGTGAAATAGGTTAATAAATACAAAAAGACATTAATTAATCCAACGATAATATATGCTAAGTCGTAAATTATTTGACGTTTTGAAGTGTTTACAAATGAAGGTAAACGCTTTAGTTCGGATTTATACGAGGACAGGGTGGAAAGTTGAGAGGATAATGGGGTGCGAGCGACAATTCGGCTTTAGTGACGTAAATGTATTTTTGCTCTAATTTGAGCATTAAGGAGTTGTTTAGAATTAGAAATGTTAATTAATTACATATATATTTAAGCTATACTTATAGTTAATTAAATAGATACTCGAGCTATATTTATTTTCAATTTAAAAATAAATTAAAAACCTATTTGGAATTAAAATGCTTCTATTCAATTAACGAGTACATGTAAATGGTAAAAACAGTAAATGGAGTCAGTAAAAGAAAGAGATTGTCTAAGAAAGTGTGGACGTGACACAATTTTACATTTAATTTCAAAGCTGTAGGTAGGTACGCATAAAATATTCACCAGACATAAATTATGTGGGAAAAATGAAGTTATTAAAATGCGAAAGAATAAATGAGTTTCTGATTTATTAATTTTTTTGCTTTTAGTAACTTAATTTATATAATTTTTTACTATTATAGTTATTTAATAGAATTGTAATTAATAGTCAATAATTACTTGTATTTCTAGATGCTGAAATAAGATTATAGAATAAAAATTTCAAACTTTTGCTTCGAAAGTATACCCGAAAAATAAAAAATTGAAATAACCAATATTCTTTGTCATGCACGTGCCTTGAAAATTCTACACATATTTAAACCTAAATTTCAACAATCTATGTAAATCCCGATTTTTAAATGAAACTTTATTCAGAATAAAAGTTTAAGTATAATTTCAATTTTTCCATTACCACGTCCTATTTTTACACACGCAAATAGAAGTTTACGCAGTTGTCGAACAACCCTCGACTCGTCCTTCAACAAGGAGGTACTTACAAAGGATTTTCCGGGCTTTTTTCTCGTCACATCCATTAATGAAAAGTGTGTGCGATCTACATAAATATACATATTATTTAATGTTAATTTAGTTGATATCTATTTTAAAATTAAATAAATTTATTTCATTTTATTGTTTTATTTTATAAATAAATTCTTTATATTTTCTTTTTAACATTAATTTTTCGCGAACATAGTGCGTTGAACCAAACGCCGTATTGTAAATAAATATTTTCACTTTAATATCTTTATTATTTTTGGTACCGCAATATAAAATTTAGATACGTGGGAGTTTAAACAATGAGACGTTACAACCTCACCCTCATATATACAAATTCAAAGCGGCTTTTGGCCTCAACAATCCCAGCTCGGCGACTAATATTAGAAACAAAACCGCATTTACCCCCAATCTCTCACGTGGCAACTAAAAATAAACATATCTTAGGATTTAATATTGCAACCAGGGAATCACTTCCAAATCAACGCAAATGTATTTTTAGATGTTTTTAGTAACAGATAGTTGAAAATTTAATAATAATGCGCGATAATATGTAATAATAAACATCATAGCAAATTCTATATAATGTTTTAGTATTTAATTTATTGATAACTTATTTTATTAGGGGGAGAAAAAAAAACAAAAGAATAACATAAATTAACATATTATATTAGTCAATTATGGATTCAATATTTTGTAATAAAAACTGTTATTTTACTTTTAAATTTATTCGATTTTTCAATCGACGTGGTTAGGTTCAAGGAAATATCAAAAAACAAATGAAAAATTTTATTTTGTACTTTATTTTATTTTATATTTCAAATATACTTTTTTGTTACGTACAAGTATGCTGGTAAAATAAATCACAAGATTTCTGTACAAAAATGTAAAAACTGAATCTTAAATCAAATTTTCAATACAGTTCAATTGTACCGCACTGCCTTGGAATATAAGTATAAATTGTACGGTGACAGATTTAAGACTCCAGTTACTAAATCAAAAGACCTCGGTCATGTAAGTTATTTCTTCCTGTTATTTAATTTGGATATATGAACAGCAAATAGTGTTTGCGCAGTGACTCTCCTAATGTCTTGACCCTCTTCACACATCCAGCGAAATGAAATAAAAATATTTGACCGTAAATTTTTGTACCAAAACTAGAATTTTTGCAATGTCGACCTTTTTTCGCTATACTAAATATTATTTGTTAACACACAAACACTTTAGTCTGTCGCTTCAAAGCCTTTATATTCATCGTACTCAGTCGCCTTTAGTCTTATAAATTAGTTAAATAATATTCGCGAACAGCTTGGTTATATTATTGTATTACATATTTTGTATTAAAATTTCGCATCGAATAAAGATCAAAAGAGTACTGATCAAAAATGCGTTGAGAATTTTTATTCTGAGTTAAGTAAAAGAGGGTAATATTTCCATATTTTTTTTGTAATTCTTCATTATAAAAACTAGGGATTTAATTAATGTTGCTAATACATTGTTTCTTTTTTGTTTTTTTTTTTAATAGTTCAGCGGTCACCAAACTTTTGTTTGATGTTAAAACACATTCAATCGTTGCTTCTTACACCATGCTGTTGGGCTGTTTGAAGATAAATATTTTCGTCTTTCAATATCTACTAAAAATACAAATATAATTTATATAATATATGTATATAATATTTGACAGTCTTATAATCTTCTATTGTTATTGTTAGATGTCTTGCTCTGGTAGAAAAGCTCCTCAAATGCCATCATTGTACGTTTGCTTTGTTCTAAGCAAACCTTACTCAAAGCCTCGAGCATTGTCAATTGTAGTCAATATTTAACTTCTGAGGGCTTCTCATTGGTCAAATGTAGGTCAACCGCCATGCTGCATAAAGAGTTGTTCATTGAAGATGAGCAGACATCTACGAAGGTCACAAAAATACGTTTAAAGAATAATTAATAACGAAGGCTTCGCATTAATACTTTCAGACATCTCGACGTCATTTATCACTTAGGATAATTTTACATAAAATCGTGTCGTGTTTGAATCACTCGAAAATAACCGATATAAATCTAACTTTGCTCTTTATTCTATTATACATTGGGCGGTATTATTATATCCTTAAATTTTATAAAAGTTATTTATTTTTTATTAATTTGTATTCATTATTTATTTACAAAACAGATCACGGAATAGAAAGAAAAAATGTGTCACATTACATGGTTTGTATGTATCTAATTACATAAGGCATTACATATATCGATTAATATAAAGTTCATTTCTTTAGTAATTACAAAGTAATTCATTTGAATTAGCCTCTATTTACATAATCGTACCTTAAACAATCTCTGCAATTGTCCTCCCGCATTTTAAACAATGTCTGAGGTTAGAGTGACCTACTGACCCATCACATTCCAACATTTAACAACAACGTCTAATTTGGATTTTGATGGGATAAAAATGGATTATGAAGTCAACGATGTAACTACTAATAATTTTGTATGAACAATTTTACTTTAAATTGAATTGTGTGATATTTTGTTCATTTTTCAGATCAGATAAATAAATCCATTATTTAACTAATATAATTATAAATATACATTTGCTCAAATTCAACAATTCCTGTCTTAAAAACTGATTTAAATTACTTTTTTGGAATAGTTTTAGTTACTTAGACACATTAGGTGCTTGATGTAATTTAAAATTATTTTAATTTAAATTTTGATTACCTACTGGGTCCGGGACAATCAATTGAAAGTTAATTGTATTTCGATTGTTGTAAATTGATGCATCCTATGTCGTAATGACTTTATATAGAAATCGGTATTAAAGCAACGAAATAGCAGTCGATCGGTTTACAGTTTAGGTGACAGAAAATAAATGCATTCTAGTTTCGATTTATATAAAAGTACGAAATGTAATAAAAACATTGAAGACAAATAGTATTAGAGACAAAAGCTTTTCCATTGAAGTTTAGTGATGCGAGATATGATTAAAGGGTTAAACCGGATTGTATGAACCGACTTTGATGTAAGAAAATTAGTTTCGTCCATTTTGAAGACGGGTAAATGTGTAAATAAGGTAATATACATATACATATTAGCACGGTAAAGCTTTATGAGCTTATGTGTGAGCTTTGAAATATGTTATGAACTTTAATAACTTTTTGCTTTAAATATACAATGAATTTTCCTTTTGCGTGAGTCAGCACATATATTTTTTTTAATGGAGGCACACTCATAATACGTATAAGGTAAAAAGGATTTTATTAATTATTAATGAGGTTGGGTTCGATCTTCGTCACTAATTTAGTAGGTTTAAATGTGTCTTTTTTTACATTGTTTACGTCATAATGTATTTAAAAAATGCTCACGGATTCGTTATACATTAAAAGGTAAAGTTATTTTTAAAAAACCTTTGCGGCCGGATATTACAGGAAACTTGACATGAACAAGTCATTTGTCATGTTGGCTTATAGGGTGGACTTGTCTGAATTTTGCAGGGTCTACAGAATGTTATTATTATCTGCTTATCCCATAACAAATAGATTGTCTTTGTTGCTAGTGAAACTATGAGTAAAATTATGCATTAGGTAAAGTAATAATGGGTTTGGGATGGGTTTGTATTTTGATTATTTATAATGCGACCTTTCGAAAGTTTCACAGCCGTCGTTTCGCCGCACTCATGTATGACTGCAAAAGTACCGAAGGATTTCGTCGGATTAAAAATTGTCAAAATAAACAAACACTATGATCTTAACGTATTTTATAGTAATCTACATTGGATTATTTTAACTATAAACTGTTGGGTATTATATAAAATTAAGCTATTTTTGCAATTTTTTTATCACAATGAACAATGAACAAACAAATGAACAAATTTATCTATTATTTTTATGTAGATGGTATTTTAGTGAATATTATTATTCTTATAAAATAAATATGAAGAATACTTACCATAACACGCTAAATACATTTTTAGAAATCACAACAAAAATCACTTAATGTGATAAAAAATACAATTTTCTAGCTCATTTTTTTTTACAAATTATTCTTAAGTTTGCTCGCGAAGTTAACGCAGTAATTCTGTTCCTTTCACAAACTGACGTCCACACTGGATGCCGTCCGGGGAAGCACTGCGAGAATCCCGGACGAACCCTGGCGCAAATACCATGGATTTAAGGTTAAACACACACTGTAGATTCATTTCAATTAATTGTAACATTGATTATGCTGTAATTTCCCATGAGGTCTGCTTCGTATAAACGAATTAAAGAAGGCCAATTTAAAATATAGCATATTTTTTTAATATTCTCAACTCCTATTATATGTTATCTACAATATATTACATATTTAATTATTGTAATTATAATTTATAACTATTTCTTAGGTTTATTTTAGCTCAAGCATTAAGGTAAGGGTTGCTTATGAATAAATAATTTAAAAATTTATTCCCAAGATAAAATATAGGTAGGTACTATTTAATTAGTATTAATTACAAAAGTTTATAAATTAAAACACAACTTTGCTTTAAACTGAAATAAAAAAGGAGAAAAACTCTCAACTAACATTTTCTGAACAAAGTTTATCTTTATTAAGGATTCAGTCAGCACTTGGTACAATTCCAACGAATATATCATCTTTTACACTATTTTCCGACACTTATTTTATTAGAAGATGTTTTTGACAGAATGAAATATTATTTCCATTTCAGGTTTCAATATTAATCTTTGGTAAATGTTATGTAGATCAGTCATTATTTATTGATGTTTACGTTTCTATCACATATTTGACACAAAGAATAAACTTGTACATGTATTTTAAGTAAAACGATTTTATGCGGCTTACTGACGCTTTCTGATATCAAGATCACTGAATAAAATTATCAAAATAAATGTTATAGTAAGCCAGTATAAAACGAAAGAAATAATCGCTGTATTTTATTAAAATAAATTAAACTTGCAATAAAAAATACATATAAACTCACACTCACGCAGTTGCAATTGTCTGAATAAAATTATAGTAGAACCTTATACTGTTTCAGATCGCAATTCGAAATTCCGTTGCTTTTTGATTGTATGAAAATTTTATACTCCAATCTAGTTCAGTGTGTTCCAGTGAGCAGCGGAATCTCATAAGTATTCAAACACGCCCATTGCAGCATCCCTCAACGGTTAATAATATAAAATATTGTTTCTTGATATAAATCTGTCACTTTTTTCTTTATTATTTACATTTAAATTAATTTATTCATTAATTTTTACTACATTTTAAAATAAGTATACCAATAAAATAATAATTATTTATTGAAATTTTTCAAAATATAACTTAAAAATATAAGAGTACCAAAATAAACTTATCTTCGAATTCAGCCAACCTTACTTAATGGATATCAGCGAGAGAAGGATCCAGTCGGAAAATTTAATATTGTGGAAAAAATACCCGTACGTGTGTGTATATGTGTGAGTGTCTCTGGGGTAAAAAAGGAGCTCAGAGGTTAAGTTCGAGGTGACATTCTTAAGACCTTTGGAATTCCATCAATAGTAGAAATAAATAATTGACTACGGTCCTCGAAGCATAGCGTGTTTATCCTTTTAATCGCTTGTATACCAATGTACATGTGACAGCTCATCATTTAAGGTCTGCTATGTCGGTTTGAGTTAGTGGTAAAATAAAGGTAAGCGTTGGGGCTTTAAAAATATTACTAAAATCGGCAATCATTGTAATGCACTTCTCGAAATTGTGTTTTAACGAACTTTATGACAGTTATGATAAATAATGAATTTAAATATAATGTAATTTCGTATATTGTATGTCTAGACAGTCACTCAAAATCTCCGCTGGTTTCCACAAAGTGTAATAAAAAGAAGAAAGGCAGCGATCTCACAGACTGTTTTATTGTTGGCATTGCTCCAAAGCTTGGAGCGGAACTCTCAATAGCTTGAGACTTGAGAACATGTCACAAAATCAGAGGTTTCCTTTTTTAAATTTTCTGAATATAATAAAGCTCAAATGTTTACACAATACTAGCTGTGTACCGTGGTTTCACTTACGTTAAATTTCAATTATACAAGTTTTTGTACACATATATACAATATACATACACATGAACAAGTGCATCTCATTAGTACAAATTAATATTAAGCCTTCATTTTATTTATATTCGAATAAAATAATAGGCATAAAAGTATTCCAAACCCAAACTCTCTCAAACGCTCTACAACATATAAAAGGAATATTGAATAAGAGGAAGTTCCCAAATGCAATAAACTACAATTTTATATATTAAGTATAGATAAGATGTCTGTAAATATTTCGAAACGTCGGAATAAAATAAAACAAACTCGACAGTAAGCAGCATAAAGTCATTTAAATTTAATAATACAAGTCTTATTGCTATTGCTAAAAATCTTATTTAAAAAAGTCATAAATAAGTATTAAAATAAAAAGTAAGAATTATAAAAAAAGGGTCATTGTTCCCTTTTGGTGATATTTTTAGCGAGCACAAAAAGTTATATCAGCCAGAAAATTACATTCAGAGGACCCTGAGGTTGTGACATGAAATGTCAGTTCACAAACTACATTCATTTCTATCGAAAATGTTTTGACAAGCAATTGAGTGAAGGACACTATTTCTCAAAATAACAGGGAATTCATAAAAATATCTCTCTCCAATTGTTAGAAATATTACTGTTTTAAATGTATTTATTTATTAAATAGACATGACTAATAGTAACATGACAACTAAGTTAATCCAAGGTCCAGGTTAATCCAACAAGACACACACAATCCAAAAGTCAACCTTTTTTACAACTTTTTTTTTGTTAAGTCATCTGTAAATAAATAAATAAATTCTTTATTGCAAAAAAAACAGTAATATTTTTTATTATAATATTTTTTAATTTTTTTTTTCTGTATTTATTTTTATGATTACTTTTCTTTTGATTTTTTTGTTCTTTTGCATTTTTTCCGCTTGAACACATATTTAATACATAACTTATATTGTACGATGTCTTATATGCCAAAAAGTAATTCATATATACATTTTGATAGCATAAGTTTCCTGCTTTTATACATAATTAGAAATCTAACATTTAAATCTTCTCGAAGTGCAATAAAATGCAAACATAAACAAGAATTTCAACACCAAATTAAGTTTAATCTCTATTATTTGTTTTATAAGTTCGCTTGTGTTATAAAATGTGCAATAAAATGTATATAACTCATAACTTTCTACAATATTTTGTTCCTTTTCCTCTTTTATTAATAGTCTCAGATGTGTAACAAAGACAATCCTGCCAATGTCGAGTATTCGAACAACAGTCCAACAAGAAATTTAAAAAATACACTGGTTACACTTCATGTTACTAAACTGGTATAAATATTTCTTCTCTGTAAATAAAACAAAAAGAAAAATATAATATAATACTTTGTTATTATTTTATACATATAATGTAGTATTGTGCTTATTTAGTCATTTATTTATTTATTCTTAGCATTTAGCCTGTGGATCACCTATTATGTTGACAAATGTTAGATGATACATAATGTCAACGGATTAAGCTCTCTTAAATTTTATTATGGTTTTTTGACATGAATCGTTTACGTGTGAATTAAAAATTTGTAATCTCTTATTGGGTTTTTGTCCAAATACTCGACATTGGTAGAATTGTCTTCATTAGACATCTAAGGCTATTAATAAAGAAGAAGAAGATTTTTATTATTTTAAAACAAACAAAAAAACTTATAAAACAATAATAGAAAATATTGTGTTTGTTATTTATTTCCTTCTTTCACTAAATGGTTGTATTGTAGTAAGCGTTTTGTGACATTGATTAAATAGTTGAAGACTTGTCCCATTAACAAGAACCTGAAATAGACACGGTTACAGACTCTGTTTGCTTACTAGAATCTTATAAAGTGCATTTTATATAAGTATATATTGATATTATATGTATGTGTATGTAACCTGTTATTATGTACTTTTTTATTATTATTAATTGCATTTGCGCCTCATTCACCGCATTAAGCTCGCCATTGTGCCATGTTTTTGTAGCCCAATAAAGAATCATTATTAATATTATTAGGTACTAAAGTAACCGAGCGTAGTAAGAGCACCAACAACTAGGTGGCGGTAGTGCTGTTTAAGAACGTCGCGTGGTTTTGGCAGCGCGCGTATATAAACATTCACATACCATACTGTCAGCAATTGAAAGCATTGAAAAGATTTTAATTTTTAATTTTTGGGGCACTCGTGCTTACGCTATTTTTTGCAGTTTGTCACGAGTGCTAGGAATGGTAATAGGCGGATTATGTGCTAAGCCCTGTGGATACAACTATACGCGAGTATTTAATACTGCAGTATACTTAATACATCATGTAGAACATTTATTTCTTTAACTGTGACTCTGAAATTAACAAACTTCAAATATCACTTTAATAAATGGATAATGACAGTTTTAGTCGTTCGGAACTTTATAGCTTCTTGGAAACTATCCAATGATGAAGATTTATTGGTTTTCTGCCAAATATTAAACAACAATTACATGTTAATTTACGTTAAATATTGATTTATTCTATTCTTTCCCAAAATAAAATTCTATTATAATTTTCTATTAATAAAATATACCTATATTTTCTTGGAAACGCTTCTTAAAATAAAACTTCTATACTTATAATAAACAATTTCTTTGTATTTTTTGCGAGCATTTCTAAAGTAAAAGTCATATAAAGTGTTTAAATGAATATTCAAAGTCTGCCAGAATATCGCCCAGTTATTTTATTCCACTTAAGTTACCTAATTACAAATTGAGATTGGATGGTAACCTGTTAAGCCACAACCTCATGGCTGCCTCTTAACTCTCAATTTAACATCGTACATGTACGTATATATATGTAGTAGGCACTATATTCGAGTGCCTAAGAAAAGGTTTATTCTTGATTGCTTTAATTTCTTAATTAGATTTTTATAAGAGCTAAATTGAATGTGTGAACGTTATAGCACATGTAACATTTTTAATTCCTTAAAACTTTCATATTTTCTTTTATTTTATTTTTGTAGCTCTACATTTTAGTTAATTGTCAAATTTATTTATTTGATTAATTTTTTTTATTAACTGAATTAATTTTTATTTGTTCATTACATAAATTAACTTTTGGATACATATTGGGGTTGCGTATTATTGGGAAGTTGCCAATTTACGCTTTTATACATATCCCTAATCAATAACATAATATTTGAACTGACTTAACAAACCACGCTTCAAGAATAGACTTCCCGTGGAGAGTCTCTCGACCGCCATTTCTCAGGCTCTGCCCTTCTGTAACATATAGATGAAGCGTGTTGCATATACCATACCTACTTATGTATAGAGAACAAAATGATAAATGGCTACTTTTTCTACGAAAATAATAAGACACATTCGGCCTGTTTTCTTTTGTTTTATTTTACTTGGAATCGTTTCTTTAGTTGTTCATTTGTTTTAATGCTATTGATGTCTTAGGTTATTCATTGCCGCGTTTATTTGGATAGCATTTGTCCATTGTTATGAAAGCTTAATTTAGTTTAAATAATCGAAATTAACATGATAGTAAGTCGTGTGAAGGTTTATAAATATATTAATACAAATTTTAATCTATAAAATGAACAAAAGTTTTTCAACATACACTTGAGGTATAATAGGTTATTTTTTAAAATGCCTACGTAACAAAAACCTGCTCATAATAAATTAATTTTATTTAATGAAAAATATAATAATTAAATAGATATGCACTACTTCAGTGGAATAATTTTCTTTGATATCATGAACAGGAAGGCAGATTAATTTATTCAATTAACTGAAACCACCGGTCCGAGAAATTTGGTGCAAGCGGGCTTAAATCATTTATGATAATGTAGCTCTGACAAACCGGAAATTCTGTATCTTAATATTGTGTTTTAGAAAGTACCCATCGAAGCGTCTCGTAATATAAGCTGCACGTTATATAACAAATAAACGATTTTAAAAATCCTGCAATTTACATTATTTATGGTTTTGGTTATTTTGATACTGATTTTAAAACATATTACATAAGAAAATGTTTTTTTTTATGTTTCTGATATAATATTAATTATGTCGTGTAATTAAAGCTCTCTTCCTCTGTTCTTTTTATACTTGTAATTGTTTTTCAAAGTTTTCTACCCAAAGATCCATCACACATGTATAATTCATGCCACCCTCTGAAGTCTTCAAAGAAAAGAAAAAACAACTCGACCGAAAATCCCCAAACAATTTCGGTGACAACTTTTATAAGAAAAGTTACATCGAAGGGTGTACCTACGAACTATTATCCTTTATATCAGGGCTGTCCAACTGGCGGCCCGCCTGATTATTTTTAAGGCCCACGAGTACATTTTACTATGAATAAATTGGTTACTAAATTATTATTATCAATATTAAAATTACTTTACTATGTGAAAATTTACATCTAATTATATTTAAAGTAGGTACTATTAGTTTGCGAAACTTCAATTAACCTGGCTGAATACAGCAGCAGTCCGTTTAACGCCTGATGATGGTTGATTCAAAGTATTTGGTTTCTTCCTGACCCCCGAAATGTTTGGTGAAGAAAATATGGCCCGCGGGCTGTGATAAGTTGGACAGCGCTGCTTTATATGAATCATGCTTAAAATATAACTATAGAAAAAATGAGATAGATTTATGAAGTGCTGCAAGAGAGAGAGAGAGACAAAGATGTTAAATTTGTATGTCGTAACATAAGGCAAAAAAGTCACATCAAATAGCTATTCTGATTAAATACATCATGTTAGAACTGTTCCAAACAAACACAAATTGAATCTAGTATAGGTCTTATTCTCTCGATGTATCCGTATCGCAAACAACGGTGTCACACAATAAAGGAGATACTCCGCCATTGCAGATATAAACCTTCATAAAGAACACAATTCAAGACAATTTATTATTGCACGGCGATCTCACGACACAAGGGAGCCATTCCAATCCCTTCCTGTTCATTTAGGTTCCTATTTCAAGAATTTATACGATTTTTTTGCCATGCGACAAAATAGGTCAATTTTTTTACATGAAGCTAATTTAACGCAAATCATACTAATGTACTATATATCCTGGATTTATTTTATTAAAAAAGTTGAACATTTATTTTCATATTATACAAATTTGTATTTTTAAAGAATATTTTGTGGTAAAAGAATCAATGCAGAATATCAAATGATTTTCAGCTCTTGAATATGCATGAATCTTCATACGAAGCGTGAAAAGTTTAATTAAAATCATCACGTGGTAGCGAGAATAAAATCTGCCGAAATAACCTAACATCACATTATATACTAATAAATATTTTATATGCTAAGCTAATTTATGTTGTTATTGTAATAATTGTATAATCGTATATTGTAATAAGTAATTGATGGCCCATATTTATGTTTGATGACCAATTGCAGCCAACCGTGTAGACGTGAGTTCGCAATGGAATCGCCAAGTGTCACGTTTTTCAATCTCGACATACAGTCTGCATGAAAAATATTGATATGAGCATAAAATTAGATTAAATTTAATCCAGTGTTCATTCTGAAACGTACATTTAAATCAATGTATTTCAATTTTTTTATGCAGTATTAATTATATGAATATTTAAAAGCATATTTTTGCAAGTAATAAAATTCTTACAATTGAACAAAATATACATAACATAAAATATTGTGTAGGAGTAAATAAATATCTTTACGTTAATTTAAAAATATAAATTACGTCACATTGAATACGTCTTTCCCTCTTATTCCTCTATTCACATGTCAAATTCCGCACCCGCAGTGAAAATGACCGTTTGATAAGTTGACGCCGTTGGATGAACTCGAGCACTTCCAACTAAGTAATTGAACATCATTACCTGGCTGATGTGGGTCCCGTGATAAATCTTTTGCCTATAAATAGAATCTTTGTCCCTACTTGTCCCATATGTTATGTATTGTTAAATAAATTGTCTTTTTAATACCAGAGCTGTTTCTAAGCAGAATACGCGGCAGAAAACACGATAATTTTGTACTAATTCTATACAAACTTATTATATAAAGAAGTGTCTCCAGTGTCTACAGAGACATACTTTATTTGTTGAGGTTAACGCTCTGTATATAATTTTTGTTCTAATTTAGGACGCGTATCTATTATTTAATATAAACAAAACAGAAACATTGTGGTAATATCGGGTTTAATGAGCAAATGAGAAATAGAATACACAATCCTAAAACGAGATAAGCTACATCTTAATCAAGTTTGCGTGTCACGATGCTCGTGGAGACGGATTCTGAATAAACCTTCACCCTAAAATATCGCTGAGTCACGTAAACATAAAGCACCCATTTTGAATATAGTCAGGCTATCTCTCACTTAACCTGAGCTCGTTCATCTTTATTTTATTCGGATATCCGTAATTTATTTTTCAGTTTAGGTTTACCCATGTTGACGAGATTTTTTATTTTGAGTAGCGTATGATATTTATGTTTTAGATACAATTTAATTTTTTTGTGTCATAAAATAAGTTGTAATTCTAAGTTTTCTTTTTTGTTAATATGTAGCGCGTACGAATGGAAAAAAATTTGAATCTAACCAAAATATACAGAAATGTTTGGATAATAGCAAATAAATAAAAAAGCGTAAGTAACTACGCGCCTATGTGGTAATTAGACGAATTAATTCTTTATTAAATATACAAGGAATTTAGTAATAATTCATAATAACTTTTTAGTACTAAACTTGTACAACTAAAATGAAATGAAATTAACACAAAGTATATAAATTAGTTAATTAATATTATTACATTTTGCCAAACAATTCGGACAATATACACAAATATTCATTAAAGTTTTTACAAATATTTCAATTAATTACAAGTCTCCATATATCATACATACATACATATGAACATAATATCGAGTCAAGGCGTTCCATGTATCTGTCCTTTTCGTAGAAGCAATTTATTGTTGTGATGGGATATCTCCCTCGTTATAGGGGTTGCGATTTGTCAATGTCTAGTTGTCACTTGTTAATCTATTCGATTCGTATTGATCAGAACATTTGTTCGCCGATACCAGTATTTGTTAAAATAAAACAAACATTTTATTTAATCAAATATATAATTATATTCATAAATTCAGCATAATTAATAATGACAATTTCAGTAATAATATAATAATTCAAATTATAACACTGGTGCCTTATGGAAAAATTACTATTTATACTAATAATAAAGAATACAGTGAAATGCATGTTTACACATGGTCGGAGAACATACACAATTCAGGACTTATAAGTATTCGACATTACAGTAATGCCCCGCTTTACGCGAGGGATACGTTCCGGAAAAAATCGCGTTAACTGAAATTCCCGCGACCATAGAGAAGTTGATGACTACATTATGTTTATACGCACTCTTTCGCGTAATTTAATAATAAATTTGAATTTCGCGTTATAGTGAAACCGCGCATAACGGGGTCGCGTAAAGCGGGGTATTACTGTACTTTTTAATTATAGTCACCTGGCAAATTACCACAATTATTCTAAGATAGAGTGTATAATAAACGTCTGCGGGCAGAAGCCGCTCCCGCTATGTCGTTTCGAGATTTAATCCAGTAGCTGCTTATAATTAACAATTAATTTGATAACTTACGATCATAAATCCATACCATGACCTTTAAAAAATTATTTCCTAAATTATCTCACAAGTAAAAATATCATGTTAATATAGGATACGTTTATCTTCATCTAATAGTAAGCGCTCAATACGACTAATTTAATTTTTATTCGGTTTTCTTGCTACTTTAAATTTGCGTTATTCGAGTTATAGCTTATATGTATCAAAATGATGAGACCAGATCATAAGCGCACACATTCATTCTCAATACACATATATCTTTTTAGCATTTGAACAATGATTTCCAACACTACATAATTGATAATAAACAATATATGAAAACAACACAAATTAAAACAAAATGTTGTATGTCAAACATCATCACGGAATACAAAGTAAGTACTGATGTTTTGTGTCGTATTTTGATGCACCATTTCGCCCTTTTTCACACTTAAATCAGGTCTGAAACAATTACATTATTATTAATATATGCACTAAGCTAGTGGCTACATCATAGTAAGTATCAAGTTACATTACTTTGTCCAACATTTCGAACGTTTAGCAGCCATCATAGTCACGATGGCTACAAAGCTTCATAAATGTATCAAACTAATTAAAATAAACAGAATAAGCAACAACATTTTTAAAAATGATATTCGTTTTCAAAAAAAAAAACATTATAAGAATTATAAACTTTACTTACAATATTGTTACAGTCGGTTGTGGAACTGAAAAATTAAACATAACAATAATTATTTATGATATAAAACTTTTCTTTGATACCAAGTGTACTTTCTAATTAGTATGCCTAAACATACATACTTTAAAGTTTACATCTATAACAAATATAGCGTAAATATAACTCGACTCACCCATAGAATTCTGATGTGGCATTAAGCCAGTAACGTCCGAGAAAAATATCTGATGATTAGGCACATACTCCTTAGTTTGTTCAACATATGTAGGTTGTACAGGCACAGCTTGTGCTATGTTCGTTTGATGCCATTTTTCTAATTCCTCAGTCCCATCCTGTAGTTTCTGCATGCGTTCCACTTGCTTGTATGACGGTTCACCACCAATGTAATCACGTTTTATGCGATTGTGATAACGTATTTCGTGTTTTCTCAGGTCAGATCTAATATAATATATACAAATAATATTAAGGTAAATAACTGTTTAAATTTTGTTTAGTAGTGACTATGTATGTATGTACTAACTTGTAACAGAAATCTCTTCCACAATACGAGCAGTTATGTTTGATATTCATGTGAGCAGCGTCATGATGTTCACGCAATGCCGCATTTGTACGAAAAGCCTTTTCACACATTTCACACTAGAAATAAACAATATTTTATATCAAATTATTATTATAGCTTTATAGCGACCTGATATATAATTTTTTATTCTATAGAGAGTTATTCTTATACTGGACTAAATTTTGAGTCTCCCAATCAAAAGTAAGTTCCCAAAATATGGCTCCAAAGATATTGAGTGGGCCCCAAAATGTAATAATATATAATATATATGTGTTAATAGAACAGTCTTCATTCATATTATTAATCATTTTTTTCATTCCAATTAGAACAAATAAGATAGCGTTAAGTAGTTCCGCGACTTGCTACTAGGGAATCATTACCAATATTTATAACCCCTTTTTTCAAAGACAGGCCAGTCGACTTTAGGAACCATTGTATTATATTATTGCAACAGTGTTTTCTTAAAGTTTTGGTGTATAATTGGTCTATATTACAAAGTACAAACCTTAAATTGTTTTTCCTGGTGCATAAGCTTATGTTTATTCAAATTTGACGGGTTCACAAATGTCGCGGGACATTGTTGACAACGATAGGGCTTCTCTCCAGTATGCGTCCTCATGTGCATCACCAAATAATACTTCTGCTTACTTTTATATGGGCATAGATCACAGAAGAAATTAAATGTATTTGTGTGAATCACCCTGCAAATTAATAAAATATAATAATTTGGTGCTCACTATAATATGAAAACATTTTTCACATTTATACCTATTATTAATAAAATTAGCCTTTCAAGTATAATAGAAATGATATGGAACTGAACAGGCTTTGAATTCACTAATATAGGATATCAATGTCGATTATTTTTAAATTAAAAAAATATACCAATAAATAATGGCAATACATACATATGATTTTTAAGTCTGGCAATAATAGGAAATTCTTTTCCACACGTAGGGCACTTGTGTGGTGTGGCTTGTTTGTGTATATGCCTCATATGTTGTGCTATATTGAGAACTAATTGTCCACACATCTCACATGCACGACGCATACATTGCCGCTCGCGACGATGCTGCATTAGCGCTTCCTGGGAATGACAATAATATAGCTTAAATATAAATCATTCAAACTATAATCTGATTTGCCTTATCTAGGATATGCGTCAAATTGTTTTATAGTAAAAGTAAATATATAGAAAATCTAGTGTTAAATATAAATATTGCCTTATCATTACAGGTCAATATTGACAGCAAATGGTGAATATGCAATTGAGCAAGCAATGGAAAACAAACAGTGAACTAATGTTCAACACATAGATGTGTAGTGAAATAAATATTACCCTGTTAGGGAATATTAAATCACAAGATGAACACTTGAACTTGGCAGTTTTCTTCTTCTGCATTTTCTCTCGTTTTTCAATTTTCAAACGTTCAGTCTCTTCCGCTTTGAGTCTCTTTAATTTCATTTGATGTAAGATTAATTGAAAGTCATGTCTTGAATATGGATAAGAGTGCAACGCTGGATCACCTGAAATAAACAAATATATATTTAAAAATCCCCCCAAATCACAGTTTCTTCAGTGTTGTCTAATTTAGAGACTTTGGAGCTTACTATCACACTTTAAAATGAACTAGGTTTTTTTTCAAACTATAAAGCTTCATCAAAGTGGATGCTTACACAAGCTGTCAATCATCAGATAGCTAATACAATTGATTAAATCTATTTAGGGATTACTTATGATAGTTATAATAAATACCATGTGGATTAAGTATTTGTCGAAATGTTTTATCTGTTGTTTCACATGTTTTCTTAAATAATAAACAAGCTCTCAATGAAACTAAACATTCATTACAGATGTATTTAGGTAGAGAGTCATCTGCATTTATCTGAAAAAAAGAAAGATATAATATAGGGGAAGTATCACTTTCAAGTATTATCAGAATTATACACAAATTATATTTCATACATAAATTTGTATATATCAACAATGGTTTAGCACCATAATTGAGTTACCAATGTAATTTTATTAAATGTACTTTGGTCAATCAGTAGCTATAGTATAATGTAATCATTAATGAAACGTGGTAGACATTAGCCCAGCATGCCATCCCAGGAAAGGACTACCACTTTCAGGTGTAGGTCACTTTACATCTATACATACTTACATTAACGTGGGTAAGTGTTCGTATAGCGCTCATAATATCATAGTCATCAATTTTCTCCAAAATTGGAATTACACCATCTCTGGCACATACTCTACATATAGCATCCTTATCCAATCTCCTATTTTTACTAAAATAAATAAGTTATAATAAGTTTTAACGAGTCTGGAATTACCAAGTTTTAAATAATGGAGGTTACGTACTTCTCTAATAACCTTTTCCAATGATCGCCAGCTGCTTCTTCATGATCATTCAGTTTTATATCAGGGAATTTTACTTTATTAAGTCTGGATAACATGTTTTTATTTAAGTACACTGTCATGGTTTAGTTATATGAGCAGTTTTTAATCTAAAATCAAACATGTAGACAATTCTGCTACTTTATAAAGCAAGGATATTTGCAGATAAGAATGGCGGCTTTTACAAATTTATTCATAGCTTTCTTAAATAAATAAGAATAAGATGCAAATAATATACCACTACACGGTCGAAGAGGGCTTTCATTCTCTCAATATTTTTTTTCTCAAACTTGACTTTATGTTTTTTAAAAAAAGATTATCTTAACAGTTTATTTCTTAATGATAACAAAATATGTTAATATAAAATATCTCTTAAACTATTCTTTACAATATAATATTTTTAAATATCTTTAAGTTATTTTTATTGTTTTTAATAATTTGCTTAAATCCCCAGCATCACAAACAAATATATCTTCTCTCTCTCTTCTTCATGACAGTGACAGCCACTAATTTTACTGACAGTTAGTGAAAATATTTTTGGGATATTGTTTGTGGCAGCGGAGGGGCTTGTTTATATAGTTCTTGATTCTTTTTAGCTGTAGTAGTTTATGAATATTTTATAAAGTAATATCTCTAAGTTATGAGAAAACCATCCAAGCCATCTATGACCTCCATTGCCTTATAAAACCTAAATATTTATCCACAGAACTTTATCTTATGGCTGCTCTTATATTCATGAAGTCTTTACTGTATGTAAAGGCAAGACAAAAAATGAAGATGAAAAAGTTGAATGAAAGGCCTCCTAAATTGTAAGTATTTTGAAGAAAAAAGCCGCGATAATATATGAATTATTCAAACGATGTTTCTAAACGTAATAAACGTCTTACAGGACCAAAATCAAATGTACTAAAATATGTAGGATTTGTAATGAGATAAAGGGAACTGTTAATATGTTTAAAAACAGCCTCGATATTGACATACCAATGGAAATAAAAAGCATTTCTGGAGTAGAAGTAAGTACAAATATCATCCTATCACCAAAGCCCTGCTTTGTTCTAAAATAAATTTATGTTAATTAAAATAGTGATATTATATATGAATAAATTAAGAATTAATTTGATGACTTGTGTTGGTTGTTATATGTTTACTGAAATACTTGTTTTATTTTGAAGGTTGAAGATGCAGATACTTTATCAAAACATATATGTGAAAATTGTTTAGAACTACTTAAAGGATGTTTGAGATTCCGAGATATGTGCCGGAATAATACAAAATTACTTATTGATATTGAAATTATACCTAGTGATAAACTGAAAAGGAAATCTATGAAAACTATAAGGAAGGCTGCCAAGAAAGGTTTGTATTGGATTGATCCTATATTATTATAGAAAACAAAAAAAGTAATTCTATAATTTTATTTCAAATTTTCATACTAATGGTATGTTATATCATTCTATAAAGAAATAATGTTTTAATGTAGATATAAATAATTTTAGCTCGGAAAAAAATGAAAGCAGATGAATGGACTGGCAAAGATGATTGGGGTGCTGCTGACACGTTTGATGATGGTGATTATGATGGTGATGAGACCTACAATGTTGCCAATGATGAAAAATTTAACAAATTTGATGGCAACAATTTTGTACCTGCTAACATAGATATTAATGAGAGGTTTAAAAAAAAAGATACACTTGATGATGATTTCTTTTATGAAGAAAAAATACGCACATGCAAAATATGTAGGGAACGGTTTTATGATATGGTAATTTATTTATGTTCTAATTTTATTTCAGTTTGACAATTTTGTTACTTTTCTACATAGTTATATATTTTTTGATATTGACTGGAGGAGGGCATTGGTAATTTGGATGGAGCACACCGCCTGCTCAAGCCAGCATAGTGAAGGTGTCTGTGGTAGCAGTCGTCTCCACTCGAGAATCGCACTAGCTTTACATAGGGAATGTAGTCATATGCTAGGTTGCTATAAAAGTCTAGTATAAGCAGATACATATCACTTCCTTTCATAATTGTTCATGCACACTCATGATTTTAAAATAGAAACAATAAAATATGAATCATACATATTTATTACAGGAAATCTACAAAAGACACCTTGATACCTGTAAAGTTATAGCAACAGAGCCACTTCAAATAGTGGAAGATGGAAAAAAGACGAGAGATATTCTCTGTGATACTTGCGGACAACAATTAAGATCACTTGCCAGCTTTAAATCACATTTGTAAGGATTCATTTTAAACTGCGGCTTCTTTTTTAACTCCTATTTGCTGAAATCAATGGTTATGGAAGAACTTTAGTAGTTAGTAATTAAATAATCTAATGTATTTGACAAAAGTGGAACTAGATATATGATGAGTCAAATACAGAATTTTGTTTAATTGAATTGCAATCCCTTCCATTTCAAGTTAAGAAAAATAATATTTGTGTAATATATATTTTTTTGTATATAATTTACTTGCTATAGTCATTTGTTATCAAAACGATTTTGATGGAACTAAAATTTATGCTCAAAATTTATTTGTTTAATACTTTGTATTTAAGTTATATACCTGACTCCTGCAATTGTATTCTTTTAAAAACTTATTATTCCACAGAACAACTCACACAAACATATTCCCATTCGCTTGTAACTTGTGCCCATACAAAGGAAGAACAATAGACCTACTAAAAGTTCATAAACGCACACATATGGAAGTGAAGCCTTACAGATGTACGCTGTGCCCACAGAACTGCAGCACTGCTAGTAATCTTACAAGACATATTCAACATATGCATAGCACTGATAGACCACATAAAGTAAGATTGTTGTTCTTTTATTATCATTATAATCCTGAGAGAATACAGAACCTATGTTGATGCCCTTCTGAATTTCAGTGCCCTTACTGTGATAGAAGATTTGTATATGAACGAGATGTTGCTAAACATGTTAAGGAAATGCATCTAAGACAAAACACATCAGAATGTCCAATATGTCATAAGGTTTTCGCTACAAGGTTTGTGCTTTGTTCTATTTACAAATGCAGTAGACTTTATTAAGGTGAATAAAACTGAATGTATCAGTATGGAATTAAAACCAAACAGCAATAATAGCAAGGCTCGGAGGTTATAGTTACACATTTTATATGTAGAAACTCATACTAAGGATAGTGATAATACTATATTAGACTATGCATAATTAAATAAACTATATTTAATATTTTTTAATGTGATGTTTTTACAGAAAAATTATGCGTGGACACAGACTTAAAGTTCATAAAGTTCGTGGAGAGAGAACAGGCCGCTTACCATCTTATTTACAGTGTCAACAGGATGCACCAAAAGATCGTGACGGACTGCTTAGTATATAACTTAAGAATATGTCATTATCTTTGAAATGATTCCCAATTAGTGCATTAAGAATGAAAATGGCAGTGCAATAAATTAATGAACCTCCGCATTACGCATGTCATCCTATGCCAATTTAAACGCGCCAATTCATTTTCACATTTGACGTGAAATTGGTGGTGCAAATTGGTATGGATATTGGATATATATATATAGTAAAAGATTATAATAGAGTATTTTCTATTTAGAGTTCTATACTGTTAATAAATATTAGTTTATTTTATTCAAATATTATTAATTGTGTATGTGATTTTTTACTCTATTTTTTAGTAATATTTACTACTAATAATTAGTTCTTCCCCTTTTATATATTTATAAGTTATTTTTATAGAATCTCAAAAAAAGAAATCATATTTGTATAGTAAAGTTTTTTAATAGCAACTAGGATTCTAGGTTTTCATAAAGTATACAGCTATTAACTTGAGCTGTTATTGTTTAGGCTTAAATAAAATTATAGTAAAATTTTTAATTTGTATATCTTGTTTCATTATTTACCCAAAGATTAGAAGGAATTAATATTATTAGATTAATATGAACATTCAGAACGAGGCTAAATCTTGATCTATCAAAAGTCAAAACGCATATTAACATTTTTATAGATCGTGGAAAGGCGTTGTGCTGTGAAATTTAATTAAAAATTATTAATATAGCTTTGAATATTTAAATAGGTAAACATTTTGGTATTTTAAACATTGTTAATTTATTTTAATGAGCTGCAAATAGAAGAAAATGTATTTTTAATTTATGGGTTGCTGTAAAGGATGTATTCTAAAACAAATTAATTAAAATAAACATAGAAGTTATCAGAACATCATGCCTAACTGTTGCCATAAAAGTTTCAAAAATATTCATCTGTGCTTCCAAAATTAAAAAGTAAACTGTAAACGAGTTGACATTTCTCTATGCCAGTATAGTGGTTTTATTTATTTATTTATCAATTCTCTCGATATGGGTGTTTATGCATAAATTAGGGTTTTATAATTTCTTATTGGACTGATACTAGTAAAATTATTTTATAAGAAACGTGGAGCTGTTTAACAAAAGTATTTGTTTATTTCTATTTTCTAGGATTGATTGTTTATATGGATTTCATTTTTCAAAAAATAATATAACAGAATGCACGTAATATTACTTCGATCTTTACTTTATATGCAATCACTAGACGAGCGAAGGATGAGACTGAAGAAAGCCAGAAAAAAACTGTGAGTTTGAACCTAAATTTCAAGTATGTATTGTTTTTTGGATGATGAAAGCTTATTTTTTACTTCAGTTTGAATAAGAAATCAAGCCCGTGTCGTGTTTGCAATAAGAAAAGAGGTGTTATTTCTATATTTCAAAATTCTCTCCAAATTGATATTGCTTTAGAAATACATAATTTCTCTGGTGTTATGGTAAGTAATTTAACATGGTGATTTAATGGATAATAAATAAATAAATATCTTTAACGTATTTTAACAACGTAAATAAAAAGAATATCGAGATAAAATTTTGGATTGGCGTTGTCTCCTCAAGCAGGAATAGACAGAGGTGATTGTTGCATGCATACATGCATATGTTTGTGGTAACAGTTGTCTTCACTCAAGGTCTGGACTCTAACCTTACATCAGACAGAATGGTCCAATTCCAGGCTCAATTTCAACATGCAAAAGTAATATTTACATTACTTTCATATTGTAGGTAAATAAAACGGATAAAGAATCCAAATCTATATGTAAGAGCTGTTTAGAGCTGCTTGAAGGTTGTGTTAAATTCCGTGACCTCTGTCGGAAAAATAATGAATTTTTGCATAATGCACCATGTAAACCAGGTAACAATTTACTTAATGTGAGATTTTTGTATGAAAAGTTAGTTACTATTTAAGAAACACATATTTCAATAGTTTATACTTTATGTAGGTATTTATTGATATGGAACAATTATGTAATGTGCAGTATTTTATATTAGTTTATTAACATTATCTTACTATCTTAAGTTTTTACATGAGTATAAGTATTGATAAGTAATATAAAAGGTTACAATTGTAAGCATTGTTTGATCATATCTATGAATATTCATTACATGGTTTTTGTTAATACCCAATCAGTGGAAGTAACAATCAGAAACAAAACACACAATAATATAGTACTAAGTAGAAGACTAATAATAAAAAGTTTTTTAAGCATAATTTAAGAATTAAAATTAAATATTTAAATTTCTTTTGTCTCTTTCTTTAAAAATTAAATATCCTTCAAATTGAATAACATTGAGTATTCAGCTGTTAGAGTATTAGTTTAAGTTCAAAATCAATATTTAAAAAGTCTTTATTTCGCATAGTTCAAATCGAAACTAACACTATTTATATAAATGAAGGTATAAAAAGTAATCACAAATAGATGTTGGCTATAAATGACTAATTTTCAACAGAAATGCAAATTATGGAGGAGGCAACTGTTAACAATGATTTTGAATCATTAGAGACGCATGATGCAGATAACAATGTGACAAGTAATGTGGATGATAACTACAGTCTACCATCACCAACGTTTTCTGATGATTTTAAAATACACCATTGTCCAACATGCGATATGCCATTTCCTGATTTGGTATGTTTTTTTTATGTTTTGTATGCAATACTTTGGCTTCAATATAGATGACATAAGCATGAAAAAAGTGTCATCAAGATAAACTCCTAGGATCTCCAATATAATGCACTCATGCAATAACAAAAATTATTGGAAAATCTTACCAGTTTTTAATAATTTTTGTAAATATAATTATAAACAAGATGAAATGTGAGATTCAAAAGCATTGTTGTTTACATTAATTGTTAATATTTGAAACAGTCATCTTCAGACCAAATAAAGTTAAAAGACTATTGAATTTATATTGAAAGTTATAAATATAAAATCTTTTAAATGATTTTTGTTGATTGTTAAGAAAGGACTCTTTTTGTAGGATAAATACAATATTCATATAACACAATGTGATGGTACTGATTTGCCTGAGCTGCAAATATGTGAGGAACAACCTAAGAGAAGATTTTTATGCGATATTTGTGGGAAAACAATATCAACGCTGGCAACACTTTATATTCATATGTAAGTAGTTCTGCTTTCATTAGCGTCTATTGTGTACAAGTTCTAGAATAAGGGTACAAAGAACCTTCATTTTCATTAGATCATATTAAAAACAATTTATACACTGTAACTTTGAGATGCACAGTATGCTGTATGATGGGTTATTATAATACAAGTTGATCTATAATTTTTAGATTGGAAGGAATATGCTGTAAAGTGATATGCTAATTATATTATTTCATAGGCTACTTTATATATATTCACCTCGTATAATTAATGAAAATGTAACTATGCAAGGGATACTCATAACACTGTTCTTTGATAAATTACCATATAATATTTTTTTAAATTACAGGAAAATTCACAAAGACGTCTTCCCATTTCACTGTGACCAGTGTCCGTATCGGGGTCGAACTGTAGACTTGTTAAGGGTTCATAAAAGAACACATTTAACTGAGAAGCCGTACAAGTGCACATTATGCCCTAAGACAGCTACAACAGCCAGCAATTTACAGAGACATATGCGAAATGCTCATAGTACTAATCGACCCTATAAGGTAATTATTTTCTTTATACTATAAAAGTTGACATTGATTATGCAGCAGTATTAAATAGTATGAATTTTCGCCCCTTTTTTTATATATGTTAAGCACAATTGCTACCACGGATTAAAAAAACAGTTTTAGTAGCCTGCATTCTGACCACATTCGTCCTGATGAGAAGCTGGAGTGCAATCCTTGAGTAAAAACAACTATTACCACAGGAGTCAATGTGAAACAGTAGCTTCCACTATGCCGGCTTGAGAAGATGAATGTGCTACACTCGTATTGACAGGGCTTTTTATTTTGGTATATTATATTTTTATTCATTTGAATGTTTCAGTGTGATTATTGTGATAGAAGCTATCGTCTACAGCGCGATGTCACGAGACATATACGCGTGGCTCACAGTCAACAGAAGACTGCCAACTGCCCAATTTGTGACAAAACATTGTCTTCCTTGTAAGTGTCAGTCAAAACATTTTCTGTAGAGAGTTCTTTTGGTATAAGGAGGATAATTTAGTATCAGCTCTTGAATACTTCTTTAGCCTAATTTGTAAAAAGTATTTTCACATTATGGTAATTTAGAATTCTCATTTCAGAAATGCGTTGAGTAAACATCGCTTGAAAGTGCATAAAATAAAAGGCCGTAATGGGCGGATGCCTTCGTATTTGCAATGTGAAATGGCTCAGGAGATGGAGATTGACTATAATTAATTATAATTGTATTACGTTATTTTAATTTGTATGCAGAAGGAAGCCTTTGTCTCAAGTTATCCTTGTTTATAATTGATCTCTGTTTTTAGTTTAAGTATTAAATGTTATAGTTGTTATTATGTATTTAAATGATATTGTTACTCTATCTTGGCTATTTATTTACTCCCATTAGATTAGTAGCATTCGTTATTCTTTTTGTAATAAAAAAGTACGTATTTTATTTTTGAATTTAATTCAGCAGAAATCCAAATATACAGGTAATAGCATAGTTTAATGAACCTAATTCACATGGGCGAGGAGCCCCCATCCGATTTTTATTTCGGGATACGTATGGATATTTTTTTAAATTCTAATTTTGTTTATAGAAAATTATTATGAAAATGAAATTAAAACACAATTTATTAAGAAAAATAATTTAATAATGGCTTGTATGCGGCTTGGCTATCAACATATGCCTAAGTATACTTTTAATAGGAAAAGGTGTTGCTAGCTTTTTCTATTGTTGTTTTTATCTAGTACCTTTATTACAAAGCAGGCTATATTAACTGGTAGTATTAAATATAATGTATCATTTATTATTAATAAAAGTGTATGAAGTGTGAATAATTGATCAAGTTCAAGCAAACTGCATCTCATTGAATTTTAGAAATAATGAAAATACACCTAATTTATTTACACCTTGGTTTCCAACGACTAAAATTAAAACTAGTACTAAAAGCAAATGTTTTGAATTTAAAACTAATCATGTATAATTATCAGTTTCTCTCATGCTACATAATAATAACTTCCAAAAAATAAATATATTTATTACCATACAGAATTAACTTTATTAAGTAAACACAGATCTAACAATCCAAATTTGATTTACCAACATGTTTGTTTATAAGTCACGCACACAAATCAGTTTATATGCCTATACAATAACTTACTTATATACAGTAATAATAAAATAAAACAATAATAGTAACATTAAAGGCATTAAAATCGAACTTATCTCAACTTAATCATTATGAAACTGTTGAAACTACAATAAATACATAGTACTACTTAGTAATAGTAGCTAAAGTTCATAACTTATTACAATTCCCAGTCTACTTTTGTTTCTAATAAACAATGGAAGCAACATTAAAGTCAATGTGGCAAAATATTTTGAGATATCATCGGACGATCCCAAGTGATACCCTGAGCTTGTGAATTTGGAAGAGTGATAGGTTGACTCGTACTAGATATTGTTATCTGCTGAGTAGACGTTTGATGCACCAATTGTGGTGCAGGAGTCACTAGTTGCGGCCCAGACTGCTGCGTCAATTGTGCAGATTGTTGTACTGCCAATTGTTGAGCAGATTCCAACATAGTTTGGGCAGATTGTTGTGCCGCTAACTGCTGTGCTGCTAGTTGCTGCGCCGATTGCTGCGCAGCTAGGTGTTGAGCAGATTGCTGCGCCACAGCCAAATGTTGAGCCGACTGTTGTGCAGCTAAATGTTGTACAGACTGCTGAGCAGCTGCATACTGCTGTGCTGAATGTGATGGAACGAGTTGTTGGGCTGATTGTTGGACAAGTTGTTGCACTGCAGTGGGAGCTGCTGTACTCATTAGCTGTTGGGGTTGCGGAGCTAATGTTAACTGAGCCGGAGTGACAGCTACCACTGTCTGTCCACCACCCATGAGTGTGCCAGAGTCACTCACTTGCATTAATTGCTGTGCCCCTGCGCTCGTCACTATCAATGCCCCCGAGTTTCCGACCAACTGTTGTGTTGTGCTGACTGTGAGTATTTGAGGAGCAGGTGTCAGTAACTGTGCTCGGGATGCAGCTGGTGCAAGTGTCAAATTAGGGGTGGCAGCTGCAGGCACTAATGTGGGTAAGGCTCCAGCTAAACTCACAACTGGTGTCATGCTGACAGTAGCAAGTGACACAGGTGCAGACGTTCCATGGCGAGATGTTATCACACAGGACTGTTCACCTCTCATCGATGCAGTCTGTTCCAACAAAAAATCATTCATGGAAGCCAACTGAGCATTCTTCTCTGTCAAATCTGCAACTTTTTTGATGAGCACTGTTATATTATCATGTAATATTCTAACCTTATGTTCATGTATATCACACTTGTAGCATTTTGTATAAACTTGAAAACATGATCTAGCAATATTTTTGAGTCTATCTTCTTCATAAGACATTTTACGAAGTTTAGCTTCCGGTGGACGATCATCTTGCATATTTGGTGGTGGAATACTAAAACATGGTGGCGGGATGTGTCTGAAACCATCTACATCGGGCGCGTTATATTTAGACCCCTCTTGCTCAATTTGTCCTGATTGAGGCGGAGGAACAGGGGGATTACTTCGGGAGTCCTGTGGGAACACTCCAGTAGAATAAAAATACTCTTGTAGCTCCACTGAGGCATGAATAAACTTGCAATTACTCCTGAAACACCCTTTGTTTTGGTAGTCATGACAAAATTTAAATAATTCCTTCAAACAGCTCTTAGGAGGTATTTCATGGATAAATCTACAACTTTCGCGACTGCAACATCCCTTAATGTAATCTCTGCAGACATTGTTTATATTGCAAACTATATTCTCATCGCCGCCGCTATGCTGATCTCCCGATGTTATTCCCCCAATCGAAACCATCTTTTATTATTTCTTGTAAATTCATTACATTAGTAATAATTGTTATTAAACAAACGTCAGTCTTTACAGAGACGTTATACAATTTACATAAGTTACCACATTTAAAGTGTTTTTATATTATATTTGACATACTCAAAAGCAATTAATTTAACCATCACAAAATAAAACCAAACCCGTCGCTATTATCAGAGACAACTAACACCAATTATCCGCAAAAAGAAAAGTGCGAGCAAAATCCCAACAAAACTCTATAGGCTACACAAACGTCAAATAAATTGAATTCTATTTGTTTATTACAATGGTGAATATAATAGTATTCGAATGATTTTACACTTATAAAGAAAATAATAATAAAACTTTTAATTTGTTTTTCTGTGCTATTTTATTTTACTTAGCTATATATTATTTTTAAAATCCTAGTAAAAAAAATTTATAAGTAATGTACGATTTGTGTAATCGATGACGAAAACGGAATTAAATTATAAACAAACATGGCGCTTGTTGTTTCTTTTAGTTCTTGTTTAATCTTTCGATATAAGTAAAGCATTAATGGTTCAGTTTTCTTAAAAATAAGTTTATGTGCGTAATTGTTGTTTGATAAATGTTTAATATACATGTGGATTTGGTTATGAGGTGAAATTCAGCATGGTAATTTCTTGTATTGATATTTTATATTACTGTACTGGTGATGTTTAAACCACAAATGTCACTACGGGGTATCCACCCTTATCAGACGACTATGGTGCCGAGAAGCGAGCAACAATTTGCCACGGCTTCTGAACAGAGAGTTAAATACCCGTGGGCGGAGGAGATTGTACCAGTATACCAAACGGGAACCGATAGTTCCGTTTCTGATTCTGCTTATCAAGTATGTACCCCCCATGACTTTACTATAAATATTAATTACAATTATTGTAGCTGTATTATAATTTTAGGTGCCATATTATCACACACGGGAAGTTAGACCTCCATCTCCTGGTTACCAATTGCCATATTCGACGGGTGCTTGGAGGAATTCTATTAGAAAGGGTCAAGATATACAAACTTTAAGAAGGAACCAATGCCAAACAGATTATGTTTTTCCGGAATGTAGTTCTGCATTCTCTTTACCCCTTTGTGATGTGGATACTTGTGCTAGGACTCAGCATGTCGATTGTACATCCGTGCCCCCTGCAAGTCCAGAAGTGCCAATAGTTGGTGCTTGTGGAGGACACTGTCCTGGTTTTGAATATGTGTGCTATTACATTTTGCAGGTGAGATTTTTATGAAACTTGAGAAATTGCTTTTATAAGGGCTTAAAGAAACCTTTTTCCAGGTGATATTTGTGGTTGGCATATTAACAGGAATCTCACTCTGTATCGCCGGCATTGTGCTACGAAGGACAAATAAGAATGGTGATCTTGGTGTGCTAGTTTATATTGGTATGTTTATAATTATCTTTCCAATAACAAATGCCTCCGTCTAAGTCTATGCAGTGTCTCAGGACGATTTTGTATGGCTATAACATTCACCTCTCATTATAATAATAAAATTACAGGATGTCTTTCATCGAGTGTGTGTGGTGTACTACTTGGTGTTCAGGGATGTGTGAGACGTGAGCTACGCACACGAAGGCGCCGTGCTTTAACTCATATACCATTACAGCATTTACCTGTAAGTTAAGGACTAGTTTTCCATGAAGTTTAAGAACTACCAGATTAGCTCGAATGAGTATGAATTTTATACTGCGATTCTTCCCATAGTGTGAAACTTCTGCTCAATGTTCAGGGTATTTGTGACATTATAGTTCTGTTTGTAGGAAGTACCTGCAACTGCTTGCCCCCTGGTCATGACCACACTACCTCGAAATAACACTTACAGGCAAGTTTATTTATTAATTAAAATCTATCCAGGAAGTATTCTGTATTCGTATCAATTGGTAGACAATATTATGTCATATTTATGTCAAATATTTGTCAATTTCTTAGCTTCAATGTAATGAGATAGCTTCTTTATATAATCAATAAATGTTTGATTTTTTTATAGACCACCCACAATAAGCACTGAGGAAATAACTGGTATTCCATGGTGGAGGCGACAACAAGACTGATTAGATATTGTAATTTTAAGATATACCTCTTGTACGCTTTTATAACACTATTATTTATATTATAAACAAATTATACAATAAATTTTATACTTTCATACATAAAAATGCGATTTTATTTGAAATGAAACTAAAAACACTTCAAGATACTTACAATATATTTAATATGTATGTTGTACATCATTGCATATTTTACGAAAACATGTAAGCGATTAAACAATCTTAATAAATAATATCCATAATTTTATGAGTCTAAGAGAGCTAAAACTTATAAAACAAATATTTGTGCCAAGAATCAGATCTAAAACATTTTAAATTACAAATTAAACTAGGCTATTGTCTTTCAATACTGAATTTTAGAGATTTCTTGGCATTACCAAGCCTCCTCCAATGGACGGCTCCAACATAATAAAACTACAAATTATAAAATTAAACTGTTACACAGTAAAACATTCTCAATAAATAAAATTTAAATTACGCGATTATGTGAATATTATTTTAAGATAGATTAAAGAATTTTGTTTAAATATACAAATAGTACTTGCAATATACTAATACTAAAAAGAGAAGAAACATCGATAAAAGAGGACAATACTATCGAATATTCATTAAAAAAATATTCGGTCAATTATCCAATTTCAGTTAAAAATTTGAAGCATAAAGGCGCAAATGTTACAAAAATATCGAATCTCAATTTCCAACAAGCCTGGACGTTTGTTAAATTTGGCCACATCTTTTCCGCTACTTACTACAGCTATTATCGCCGGAAACAAACTAGAATGTCGATTGGAAATTATTGATAAGCTATTTTTTAATTTTATTCAGAGCGCCCACGCCCGATGTGTGTTCTAGTTTATTTCCCGCAATATTACTTACACAAAACTATCATGAAAACTATGAGCTTCTCACTTACCCCATTATTTACTTTAAAAGTGCAACCAGGCAAACATTTAAAAATGAGAGAGTTAATTGCTTTTCTTCGTGATAACAAAAAAAAATATTCAAAACTCGGGCAAGTAAGTAGCTCACGGAACTATTCTTAACATTATTTATCTGAACATAAAACATCTAATGCCAATTATTATAATCTATAAATGCTAGTTCACACAACATAACAAGAATGTGATTATTCAAATTACCACTTTATTTCTTAAAACTTTTTAAAATAATCTGAATTTATTTAGAATATTACAAAGCAAATATCAAAACAAGCATTTTAAGTACATTACAAAATTGTGCTTATATTTAAATGTTGAAGATGAAAAGAACAAAAACATCCATAACAATATTTTTTGTACCAAACTTGCTTACTTCAAAAGACAATAAGAGTTAACTTTTTCTATACTTAAATACACATTTATAATACCTTGTTATAATAATTAAGTACTCGGTTACATGGATATCGTTCGTGAATTTATGCTATCGACGGCCGGCCATCCAACATTTTGTCGCTTTCTTCTGCACTGCTTACACTGAAACAAGCAAAATTAAATTGGACAAGCATATATACCTAGTGTCGACTATAACATACAAAAATACTATTATTACATACTTTTCATTGGAAAATTTTAATGTTAATGTTAGTTAGTAACTTTATATACAACGATTGTAGTCAAATACTCGACACTTCATAACACTAAATTTTTAAGCAAAAAAAAATTGTTTTGTCGTTGGCTCGCGATTAATTCGGTGGTTGTGTTCGAATCTCCAAAAAAAATCTGGGCTGGTACCAGCGTAACTGATTTCTCAGTACCTATGATACATACTACTACAGCTTAGTAAAGACATTAATAAAAAAACTCTATTATATATCTTTTGTTTGCAGACAGATATATCACCTTCGAATACATATATCTCATGGACACACGATAATTTTTATATAGGCATACATACATTTTCTTAAGAATCTAATAATAAATAATAGTAAAACGAAATGTTTACAATTCAAGGTATATTTTACGTAATCCCAATGTCAATATGCCGTGAACTTCACCTGCCACAACAATAGAAGAGTCATTGTTGAACAGATTAGTGATAGATCGATCTTACATAAACATCGCGCTTCCGTATAGGGGAGACGGATCAATCATGATGTTATTAACGTAGCCGGTAAGTTAAGCCGGAATTATTAATACTCCAACTACACTAGCAGTTTTTGAGTCTTGTTTTAATTAGTCTTTATTGAACAACTCCGTCTTAGGATTACTACTTAGAAATCCCAGGATCGATGCTCGGCCAGAATAAATATTTATTTAAAACATGATATTATAAAAAAAATGATGCTCGTATCAGGTCTAGGCATTACGTGTTTGCGTTGTTTTTGTCCTGATATATAAAGCACAGGGTATCCTATTATTCTATGTACTTATTATTAAATAAATAATCTTACCACTCCTTGTTATCCATGAGATTCCGCATCTCATCATCAGGTGCGGGCGGTGCATCTCTGACAGGGGCATATTGTGCAGCAACCAACGGGTCAGTGGACGGATTCAATGCACTTAGGGCTGCTGCACCACCACCTACGTTCTCCTTACCACCGCCCCAACGTGCCGACCAAGCCCAGAAACCGACGCCTAAAAACAAAAATTGATTTGGTATATTGGGTAATTACGGTCTTAGAAATAGCGCTATAGAGCGATGTCTTACCAGCAAAGAGTAGACCAATACAGAATAACACTCCACCAGAAATCAATAGTCCCATGCCATCGTCATCGTAAATAGCATCTGAGTATCGTACTCCGCCAGCAATCAGCAAAGATAGTCCTGCAAATAATAATAATACACTTAATTTCTTATTAAAGCTTAGATAAAAACCTATCTATATCTATATCTATATCTATACTATTATATAAAGAGGAAACATTTGATTGTTTGTATGTATTGAATAGGCTCCGAAACTACTGGACCGATTTGAAAAATTCTTTTACCATTAGAATCGTAAAAAATCCCTGATGAACATAGGCTATAAAATTATTTTCAATTGTTTTTTTTTTTAAAGAAATATTACATTTTAAGTTCACACAATTTGATGTCTATGATATTTCTTTTTTTTTTTTTTTTGTTCCATTTTAAGGCAAAGGGATCGAGCCCATACAGCCAGATATATTGTATTTCACTTTATTTTAAGTTCACACAATTCGAAGTCTGTGCCTAATTTTGGCGGGCAAATGTGCTGTCAGTTTTTCAATTGTTTTTTAAGATATATTTCATTTTATTTTAAGTTTACATTGTAATTCATATCTAAATCAATGAAAATAAAAGCGAAAGTTCTCTCGAAATCCGCTTGACATACAAAGATGAAATTTGACAGGGAGGTTGTTTATAGTTAGTTGACGTCTGCAAAGTACGGATTTTGCAACAGGGCCAGATTAGGGAGTTGTAAGGGCTCTCGCAGGTTTGTATATTTTTTTGCTACAAACTAGAAATTTGACGGAGAGGCAGTTAGTAGATTTTGCAACAGGGGTGTGGAAGGCATTTTCTGTTGACTGAAATATGAAACATCATTAAACTTCACAGTACTTTATATCTTCATTATTACGCAGACGTAGTCGCGGGCAACTGCTAGTTTTATAATAAAATACGTGATGAATTTCCAAGGCATAGTTTTAGATGTATGAATGTCAAGGAAAAGTATTTAAATTACACAAATCAATGTGTTAATAGCATTTCTTAGAACAGAATTAATGTCTTACGATAAGGTAATCTAATCGTAACTTGTATAAAATGTATTTAAAATATATATTACACGATTAAAAACAATATTTCTTTAATACTTTAAGTATCTATATATTTTATATGTTGATATAAACAGATATCAGAAACTTAAAAACAAAACAACTAAAGAATTCAATATTTTATTTCCTAGAAATCTAGCTTTCTCATATTTTATTAGTGTCTTAAGTTTTAGCTTAGACTGATGACCTAGTTTTTAACATCACATTGAATGATATCGATCTCTGTGACATTCCTACGATAATTCTTTTACTTTTGATATTAAATTAAAATGCATATAAATATTTTCGTTTAAAATCACATAAAGGGAATTTATTCTTAAGAATAACAAAAACAACGTACTCCTAAATATGTCAATCATTTCTTAACAACACTCAATCCTCGCGTTGAAACAGTAAGAGGTGCCAAAAGTGATTATAAAAAGGAATTTTGGCGACGAAATAATGAAAATAGCAATGTAAACAAAACGTGTATATTTCTTAAATGTAACACAGATTCTAAATATAGTGCGTTGAGGTCATAATCTGATGCATTAATAGTTTATATGGCTGTTAACTAACCTAGCTTAGGCTACCATGTTGTGGCCTTGGAAAAACGAACATTAACTTTTATAGTAAATGTAATGTAATAAATACGACTAACATTAAAACCCTCAGATACCTATATTTACCTAGACACACTGGTTAACCTTCATGTTCGTAGATCTACGGTGAGGTGACTCAACATTTCCATACTAATAATTCGCGGTAATTGTCGAAAGACAAATTTCTAGATGTTTGTTGGCGTTCGATTAAAATTTAACGTCATTATTAGAATCAGCTTTTTGGTAAAAAAAAAATTAGAATCTGTCATAATTCTATAGGTTCTACAGCTTCAAGTCTAATAAAACAAATGCTACTAAATTTAAAATAAAAACTAACCATCATAAACACAATACGTCAAGTCGCATTTAAGTATAGTTTCGTTCGATTGTTGCCCCAGAGACTTGCGAAAATAGGGCAACGGAAGTAGTAGGCAAAGACAGTGGGCAGTCGCGCACCACATTACTGATTCATTAGTTATGCCTTCGACACTTTAGGCTGCGTTTCAATTGGGTACAATTATCTACGGCGAAGAAAACGCACTTAAAATAGGAACCTTGCTAATGATTAATTAGCTTAATTTCCAGTTTATAAAGTCAGTTTTGTAATACCAATTGAAATAAAATCAAATTGCAAGAAAATACGCAGTATAATTTTAAATAATAGGTAAAACTAAGCATATGTAAACACGTCCTTACATTTGTAAAAGAATAGTCGCATAGACTGTACTAATGATTGCTGCTTTTGTTGTAGAACACTAAAAGAATACAGAATCAAAACAGTCAATGGATATACTCATTATATTTAAGTACTTATCTATTTTGAGATATTTATTATGCAGCTTTCACCGTTTATGAAGGTGGGACCCGTTGCCGGCACCCACATGCTATTATTATATTATTCCTTTGTATAAGAAAAGTACCTAACTCGAAATAAACTTTCTCGACAATATAACGATTTCTAGTTTTATTAATTCATTCATAATATTCAACAACTCAGATTCTTAGATCTTAGAACAGTGATCTTTGATTTGTAAACAAATGAAGTAAAAACAAAAATTAAAATTGATTAATCTATTCATGCGACACAAGACAAATAATAGAGCTAAAACTAATATTAAGATTGATTGTAATTACTGCTATTGTGAAATGAAAAAAAATTTAAGGCCACATACTGCGAACGAAGGACAATTATATCAAAACGTTGATCACAAACTTTTAACGAACAAAATTAAACTATTTACTTAAATAATAGAGAAGAAAATTTAAATAATAAGTACTATAGTCAAACGGTGAGCTGTATCACCTTAAAGAGTATTTCTACAAGGTCATCGACCAACTACACTGTACTTTAATTGGTTAAAAACAAATGTACATATCCTATACTCCTGACAGTCAATTATTTTCCAAAAATGCTGCAGCATGAACTAATCCAGCTGTGCTAACACACAGCGGTTCTCAAACTTTTTTGGCGAAGGAAAAAGCCTTAATATAATTATAAAAAACTGAATTATATGTATTTATGAATAATCATATTGCAATGTAATATTACGTAATATTTAGTTAGTATATTTAGATGTAACCTTATAATCTCCCTTTGGTAGATATTTTTTGCAGTATTTTAGCCCTAGGGTTCCGCGGAACACACTTTGAGAATGGCTGCATTACATAAAGGAGAGGAAAACACGTAATTATCTATTGAGATTTATAAGTACTGGAAAACTGGTGCACAATAAATGTCAGTTGACCTTAGTGCGACTGTTTACGTGCAAATATTCATGTAATTGATGACGTAACCTGCGTACATGCATTTACGTAATCCCAATTACAACTCACTAATAGTAACAATTTAGATAATAAGTATTCTTTTAGCTCCAAATTGTATCAAGTTATCACGCAGACGTTAAAATTCACTTCGGTGTGCCTACAAGTTCGATGACCGGTTTTTTACAAGGATTCTGCTTCAGCATTTGGATTCGTTTCTTTGTTAACGCGCTCTGGTTTTTGTCATTATTATTCCTCAGAGCAAGGGCTTGCGTCATGGACTATGATTACGTGTTCTATTTCTCTATCAATTGACAGATGATTCCTCGGCGATGTTTCAAGATTTTGTTTCAAAGAGTTTTCTGAATTCTCAAAATATAGGTATATCGAAACAGAACACGACCGCATGTTGGTTCAGGAAATAGTGACGAATACCCACCCTTCAGTAGACATTTAAAAGAAAACAAGTTTTACTTTGTTTGGAAGAAAATATGAATATTAAACGCCTGATAGGTATTTATTATGTGTGGTCATAGCATTAGTATGTAACACGTCATTGTACAATAGTAAGACAACAAGTCATCACATCGATTAGGTCAAAAATCTCATCCAAATGCTTTGAATAAACATAAATATTTGAACTAAATTTATTAGCATTACGAGTAAATTGAAGTTTAAATATTATTTATCGAGTAGGTTAGTAGAACTTTTAGACAATTTCAAAAACAGCTTCATTTAATTTATACAGTTAACTTTTATTTGCAATTTTTATAACATGAGTAGTTCTCATGAATTTGCGAAAAATGACTCCGAATAATAATAAGAATATAATTTGCAATAATGGACAATTTTATGTATTCAATATATAGTACACAAGTAACTTACCTCAGCTGACTATGTGGTCCCCAGCTTTTTTTGATTTAAATGAAAATAAAGTGGTGGTGAAAAAAGTCAATTATGAGGGAATGATGATTCAAGTGAGGAAGGGAATTTTTATAATACTATGATTATATTTAGATTAACTTAATACGATAAACGCCTTTTTTTATCTGAACATGAATTTATTTTTTTTTTTTGTATCTCTAAAACATCTCTTCCGAAATTTTTCACTTCGTCGTCTCTCGTCCTTTAACTTTTTTTTCAAGGTTCGACATTCTAGCGTACATAATAGCCCTACGGTTCCTCAACTGACGTTTTCGACGAGCAGCTACTATTTCCTTATTATTTTTCACTCGATCCGTTATCAACGTTGGAGAAGATATTGGTTCTGATGATTTTTGGGATCTTTGTGTCTTCTTATGATAATAAGATCTACTGTTTATTCTCCATTGCTTCCTTTTTTGTCGTTTTTCTCTGGAACTCATCGTAGATATCATCTTAATTTGTCCGTTTTGTTTTTTTTTAAGTACTTCAGCTTTTCCTTTTCACGAAGTTTTCTTAATGCTTCAGGATCAGCTTTGATTTGTTCTCTGCGTTGTTTGTCATACTTTTTTTTTTTAATTTAGCTTCTGTTTCATCTTGCTTTTTCTTTGCCATTATTATTTGATCCCAAAACCCTAAAAAGTATAAAGGTGTTATGAAAATATATCGAAAATAGAATTATTTATTACAAATAAGAGCTATTAAACCAAATGGATCATCTATCGGAATTCAATTTGGAGTTATTTTTGACGAAATTTTGTAGGTTATGTTTGATTTTATCATTCCCTCATAAATTCTCATTCCCTCATTAATAAAATAGTGAGGGAATGATAAAATCAAACATAATCTACAAAAACTGGTCAAACATAACCTCAAATCAAATTCAAATTCGAGGCTAGATTTTTATTCCTCAAAACATGTAAAACATCATAATGATTATTATAAATAAAATAATTACCTTATATTTAAATAGTGTGAGGGAATGAGATATAAAAATGTAACATTTAAATATTTAATAAAAAACCATTTGACTACATCACATCTCTTCGCGCCTTGCAACAATAATAGTATGGCTTCATTAACAATGCTGCCAACTGCAAAAAATTTATAAGCGCGGCAACCTACGATCCGATTTAAAAGTACAATCTAGGTTTTAGTAAAAAGTGAGGGAATGATTCTTTTTTTGGGACCCAGATAAAAATTAAATTTCCCAATGATTTCTTACTCGGTACCTAATGAAAAACGTATGTACTATTAAATGCACTATTTTTAATATAATTACTGATCAAAACTAGTCAAATTCATAGAACACAATAAATTAATGATATAATATTATTTAAATGTTGAGTTTGGGACACGATGAGGGAATGATATTTGACGTATTCGGTTACCTGCCATTTATGATTGTGAGATTGAAACACTTAAATGAAGTGTGGCTCGAGCAGCTTTAGTAGTATAGTTTTCGTGAAAAAATACAAAGTCTACAATACAACGTTAATAATATATAAAACTGAGCATGGACACGATTTTCGCAAATTTCTGAG